>JAPVLO010003631.1:0-20734 GCA_027257055.1 Cephalopachus bancanus | reverse complement strand
GTGGTGGCCGGGAGCGGCCACTGCACTCCAGTCTGAGCAACAGAGTGAGACTCCAACTCAAAAAAAAAAGAAAGAGAAAGAAAAATATTCCATGCTCATGGAGTCAACATTGTTAAGGTGACCATTCTACCAAAGACAATCTACAGAGTCAATGCAATACCCATTAAATTACTAACATCATTCTTCTCAGACTTGGAAATGACAATACAGAAATGCATATGGAAACATAAACGCCCACAAATAGCCAAAACAATCCTTAGCAAAAGAAACGAAGTGGTATCACACTTCCAGACTTTAAACTTTACTATAAGGCTACAATAATCAAAACAGCCTGGTATTGGTACAAGAACAGGCATATGGACCAATGGAACGGGATAGAGATTCCGAAAGCAATACCTCAATTTCTTCCACCAAAAACCACTAGGGAGAGGAAAACCTATCAGTAAACGGTGCTGCGAAAACCAACCATGCTGCCCATTGAAAGTGGACTGAATAAAAAAAAAATGTGGTATGTATACACTATGGACTATTACACAGTCATAAAGAAGAACAAAATTATGAACTGCACAGTAACTTGGATGTACTTAGAGTCTATCATATTCAGTGACCTACCACTGAAACAAAGAACTGACTACCACATGTTCTCACTCATAAACAGACCCTGAACAATTATCATAATACTGTAAGAAAGGGATTGGCAGTAGTGGGAAACTGCCAGGGGAGGGGTGGGGAGGGAGGGGCACACTTCATCGTAAGGGTACTTGATCTCAAACCAGGTGAAGTGGGGACCAAAGTTTACCTCTACAATGACCACTTGTATACCTAACCTAATAATAATTTACCTGAATTGTACCCCACATCTTTAAAATAAAATAAATAAGTAAACAACACTTTGGATAAAATGAACCTAACAGATGTGTGTAGAACATTCCATCCAAAAAAAGCAACACACAATTTCCCTAGTTCACAGAAATACTCTCTAGGATAGATCATTTGTTAAGGCAGAAAGCAAGTCTCAGAAAACTGAAGAAGACTGAAATGGTATCAAGTATCTTTTCTGACCACAATGCTATGAAACCAGAAAATGATAAAAGGAGAAATTTCAGACAGTTCATAAATATATGAAAATTAAACTACATGCTTCTAAACAACCAAAGCATCAATGAAGAAATTAAAAGGGAAACTTAAAAATATCTTGAGACAAATGAAAATGAAAACACAACACACAACAAAAGCAGTTTTAAAAAGAAAGTTTATAGTAATAAGTACTTACATCAATAAAAATGAAATTTTTAATTACTTATTGGGTAAAAAGTTTGCTATTTGGAAAATGGACCACCAGAGACCCAATTTCTACCACTGCACAATGTGTACATGTAACAAACATGTACTTTGTACATCCTGAATCTAAAATTTAAACAAATTTTACAGATTCTACACAACTTCACCTGGTATGTATAAAGAATGCCTATTTCCAAAACATTCACATCTGTTACCTTGTGAATATTCCCCTGAAGTTGCTGGAAACAAAAAGGTCACATCTTCATTTTACAGATAAAAAACCATGCCCTCCCCTCCACCACCTCCCCCTCAAAGTATGTGTTTTGTCCAAAGCCATTCAGTAAGGCAAGAATCTGTGAGCAGAACCAAAGTTCTGGGAGCAGCACCAAGGTCTTAAGACTGTCAGCCCAAAGTTCATGCTACAAGAGTTCTTGCCACCCCCAAATGAAAACAAGGTATCAATGTGAATACCAACTAGACTAAACTTCAGCATTGTCTCATATTTAGCATATAAATGAGCCACCTTTTGGCCCATTTTGATTGCCAGAAAAGTACATCCTAGCATATCACAGGACCATGAATTTCTTCTACCCAAAGGAGCCTCCAGAAAAGATTTAAGGCAAGAACCAGGTGGTGGTGGGGATCTGGGGGGATCTGCCTTCTGATCTGGGGACATTATATTTGGACTATGTGATAGACATGTGACACACTCAGTAGGCAGCAAACAGAAACACCAGAGGGCTTAGCCACTTGCCCAAGGTCTTTGGCTTTCTCACTCCGTGTTCTCTCCATTGCTCCATATAGTGGCTACTCTCTGCTCTCTGTTTCTTAAGTGCAGATAAACTGCTGCCCAAACCACCCACTGGTAAGGCCTTCTGGGGTGCAGCCGCAAGGGGGAACCCTTACAACACCACATCCCTGGCTGTCGTTAGCCAACTATAAGACCTAGGGAAGGTCCCCCACTTCTCTAGGCTGTAGTGTATTTCCTATAAAGTAATGTTTCAGGCCTTATCCATTTCTAAGATTACATCTAATATCTCTAATAGTTCTATTACGGCAGATCATTCAATAGAAGTAGAGGAAGGAGTGACTGAGTCCTAGGAGCTGAAGGTGTATCAGTTCCAACATAATGTTATCAGTTTCCCCAGATGAACTGTTTTCTTCTAAAGACACTACTAAGCTCCAAACTCAGGGACTTGGAAACTGGGATTCTGGGATTCACAGTCAACTTTCTAGGAGTGTCTCAATGCTCTTCAGTATTGAGAAAAGTGTTCTCCAAATAAAGTAAGTAAAATGGAGATGTCAAGAGCATCAAGGAGGCTGAATATTTTTAAAAATGCAAACAAATCAAGATAAACTGGGGGGAAATTTTAAGTAAATAACTTTGTTTTCAATTACATTCTTAAAGTGAAAACAGACCAAGTCACAAGAATAGATAAATGATGGTGGAGACTAAAATATAAACACTGCTGATGGCCTCACCTTAGATTGGTCATTTACCTGCACCATTCTGATACCCTCACAACAAATGAAGTGCAGACTTGTCAAACCCCACTCTACTGCAGCCTAGGCACTGGAGATACAAAGACAATACTCCCTCAAACATGCAGCTCTCTCTTGCCCACCATGCATCACTCAGGTGGCAATGCCCCCTGAATCAGAAGTGGGCATTTACTCTGCTCTTCTGCAGCCAGGATGTTCCTCTGGATGTTATTAGGCCTTTTATTACTTGGCATACACTTTAGGACATCTCTAAAGGCCATGCTGTAACACAAAATGTCTAGGAGAATGATGCCAGGAACAGATGTGATCTACCCTGAGAAGTACTTCCACTGAGCTGTGCCCGAGGTGTTTGTGGGTAGACTTCCTGGGTACTTGTGTCACTGTACTAAAGACACAGTAGTAAGTAGCACAGATGGAAGGTGGTCTAGGTCTGACTGTGCATCACAGAAAACTGACCTTGAGTAAAATCTGCATCTTGAAAGCTAATGTTATCTCTGTAAAGGATAAACTGAAAGGAATGATCTAGCCTTATTCAGTTCCAGAATAAATCTGGATTTGAAAATCCAATGTTGTCACTGCAGAGCAGTGCTATCTTACTGCCATTTGCCACCCTCTGGTCCAGGGGACTCTGGGTCACTTTATCATACAGCATGCCCTTATCTTGAAGACAATAAATGAGAAAATAGTGAATTCTGTACTTTCTAGGTATGGGGTCCAGCACATGCCCAGCCTAGAGAAACTCAATGGGCAAAATCAGAAAGACACAAACATAAAACCAAAAGCAGAGAATATCTGAAAAGCCCAGAGTGCAAGAGAAAGAAGCCAAGCCTTTGAAAGTGGGAGGAAGGGAAATGGAGTTATAAATGGGAAATGGAAATATAAACAAATGAATCTATTTACAGAATAACAAAAGGCCAATACCTGTGCTAAGAACCATCTTTTTTTCATACCAGGGGAGAGGATATACAATAAAATGGGTTTCTTGAGATCTCTGAAACCACCTTAGGGTTCTAACAGAAGGAAAAAGAAGCAAGAGGAGACAGGCTGCCCTGACAGTCACGTGACTGAGTTAGCTGTGACTCCTAAGGCAAATGCCTCCAGCCAAGGAAACTTGTTATTGTGATTTTGGTCCTCAATCTATCTGGTTGTTATTTTATTCTATTTTATTTTATTTTAGAGTTGTGGAATACATTTGACAACAAAAATTAATTACTTAAAAAAGAAAAAGAAAAGGAGGGGGTGGGGTGGGAGGAAAACTGCAAGCCCAATATTGGCATTCAGGGATATCCCACCACTAAAAGTAGTTCACTTTTCAATTCCGTATTCTCTGGTCACAGACTGGTGTCTAGTTCAGGAATCACTCTCCCTCTTTGAGTGGCACTGCCTCATAGCACCTAGCATAGCACCATACACTTTGTCATATTCTATAAATGGAATACTTTGGGGGAAAAAAAGGTAAGTTCTTAATAAATAAACAACCTAGCACTACACCTTAAGAAACTGGAAAACAAAAACTAAGCCCAAAATTAGCAGAAGGAAAAATATAATAAAGATCACAACAGAGAATAGTAAAATACAGACTAGGAAATAACACAAGAGATCGACAAAACTAAGAACTGCTTTTTTTGAGAAGTAAACAAAATCAACAAACTGTTAGACTAAGATTAAAAGAGAGAAGATGCAAATGAGTAAAATCATAAATAAAAGAAGAGAAATCACAACTGATACCAAAAAACAAAAAGAACCATAAGACACTACTATGAACAATTATACACAAACAATAGAATAACCTAAAAGAAATAGTTGAATTCCTAGACACATATAATGTACAAAGACTGAATCATGAATAAAATGAAAATCTAAACAGACCAATAATGAATAAGGAGATTGAACCAATTAAAACAAACAAGCAAAAAAAACTCCCACCAAAGAAAAGCCCAGGACCTAACCACTTCACTGCTGAATTCTACCAAACACTGAAATAAGAACTAATACCTATTCTTTTCAAATTCTTACAAAAAATTGAGGAGAGAATACTTCCAAACTCTCTTTAGAAGGCCCTGATACCACCAGACAAGGACATTAAAAGAAAAGAAAATTACAAGCCAATATCCTTGATGAACATATATATCCCCAATAAAATACTAGCAAACCAAATTCAACAGCACATTAAAAGAATAATCTACAATGATCAAGTGGAATTTACCCTGGGATGCTAAAATGGTTTAACATAAGCAAATCAATAAATATGATACATGATACTGACAGATGAAGTACAAAAACCATATGATCATCTCTTTATATGTATAAAAAGAATTTGACAAAATTCAACATCATTTTATGATAAAGACTGTCAGGAAATTAGGTATACAAGTCATATACCTCAATACAATAAAGTTGTATATGAGAAGCCCACAGCTAAATTTACACTCAACAGTACATATTTGAAAGCCCTTCCTCTAAAATCTGGAACAAGACAAGAATGTCTACTCTTGCCATTTATGTTCACATAGTTTTGGAAGTCCTTGCCAGAGCGATTAGAGAAAGAAATAGAAAGCACCCAAATATAAAATGAAGAAGTGAAATTCTCTTTACTGACAACATGATCTTACTGAAAACCCTAAAGATATAAAGAAAACCCTAAAGATGATGCCAAAAAAAACCTATTTGAACTAGCAAACTAATACAGTAAAGTTGTAGGATACAAAATCAGTAGTTTCTTTACACTAACAACAAACTATTAAAAAATAGAAATCAAGAAAACAATCCCATTTATAATAGCCACCAAAAAAAACCCTTAAGAATAAATTTAATCCAGAAGGTTGAAGATCTATACACTGAAAACTATGAAATGCTGATGAAAAAATATTAGAAAAGAAGAAAATAAATGGAAAGACATTCCATGTTCATGGATTAGAAGAATTAATATTGTTGCAATGTCCATACTACACACAGCAATTACAGATTCAATGCAATCTCTACCAAATTTCCTATGAAATTTTTCATAGAAATAGAAAAGGCAACTCTAAAATTTACATGGAACTGCACACAACACTTGAATAGCCAAGGACATCATGAGAAAGAAAATAAAGCCAGAGGTATCACACTACCTGAATTAAAACTATTCTACAAAGCCACAGTAATATTAAAACAACATGGCATTAACAAAAATAGACATACTGATCAACGGAACAAAATAGAGAGCCCAGGAATAAACTCATACATGAACAGTCAATTGATTTTTGACAAAGATGTTAAGAATAAGCAAGAAAGGATTGTCTCTTTAACAGCGTTGGAAAAACTATATTCACATGCAGAAGAGTGTAATTGGACTCATCTCACACCATGTATAAACACCAACTCAAAACAGATGTTAGACTTAAAAATAAGGCAAACAGAAAAACTACTAGAAGAAAACATAGGAAAAACTATACAACATTATTCTGGGCAATGCTTTTTTTATTTGATAATAAAAGTGCAGGCAACAAAAGCAAAAATAGACAAATAAGATTATATTAAACTAAAAAGCTTCTGCAGGGCAAAGAAAAAATTAACGGTGTGCTGAATTACCCTGTGGATTAGGGAAAATATCTGTAAGTCATACATCTGATAGGAGGTTAATATGCAAAATATATGAGGAGCTCAACCAACTCAATAGCAAGGAAACAAAAAACTCAATTTAAAAATAGGCAAGAGACTAGAATAGAGACTTCTCAAAAGCAAATGTACTAATACCCATCACATATCTTTAAATGCTCACAATCACCAATCATAAGAAAAATGTGAAAAGAAATCACAATGAGTTATCATCTCAAATATGTTAGAACAGCTATTATCAGATAAATGAAAGATGACAAAAGGGAATCCTTGTATACTGTTGGTGGGAATACAGATAACTATGTGGAAAACTATGGAGGTTTCTGAAACAACTAAAAATTATCATATAATCCAAAAATCCACTTCTGTGTATGACCCTTCAAAATTGAAATCAGTTTGTGGAATATATGTTTGCACTCTCATGTTTATTGCAGCACTCTTCACAATAGCCAAGTTATGGAATCAACCTAAGTGTCCATCAACAGTTGAATGGATAAAGAAAATGTCATATATTTATATAGTTGATACTATTCAGTCTTTAGAAAATAAGGATATTCTGTCATTTGCAAACACATAGATGGAATTCGAGAACATTATGCTATATGAAATAAGCCAGGTCCACATACCACATGATCTCACTTATGTATGAAATATAAAGTCGAACTCATGGAAGTAGAGAGTAAAATGGTATTTACCAGAGGCTACAAGGTAGATGGGGAAAAAGATATATTGATCAAAGAATACGAAGTTTCACTTGGGAGGAAAAAACTTTAGTGATTTATTGCACAGAATGGAGACTATAATAAATAATAATGCATTGTATATATCAAAATTGTTAAAGGAGTAGAATTTAAATGTTTTACCACGAAAAAAATAAGTATTTGAGGTGACAGATTGATTAACTTGATTTAATCACTCTACAACATAAACATATATGAAAGCCGAGCTCGGTGGCTCAGCCTGTAATCCCACGCCTTGGGAGGCTGAGTTCAGTGGATAGCCTGAGCCCACGGGTTCGAGACCCACCTGGGCAACTTGGTGAGACCTCATCTCTACAATAAATCAAAAAATTAGCCGGGTGTGGTAGCGCACGCCTGTAGTTCCAGCTACTTGGAAGGCTGAGGCGGAAGGATCGCCGGAGCCCAGCAGGTTGAGGCCACGGTGGCCGGGAGCGTGCCACTGCACTCCAGTCTGGGCGAGAGTGAGACTCCAACTCAAAAAAACCATATATGAAAACATCACAATGCATACTGTAAACATAGAAATTATTTGCCAATTAAAAATTTTTGAAAAACATAAAAAATGAACTCTCTTTTTATAAGACAAAAAATTCACCTTACTAACAGGAAAACGTATAGCAGTAATTTGTCACATCTTATCGCTAATTAACACTAGCTTACAAGAAATAGAAATAATAAAGCTTTTTTTTTTGAGTCAGAGTCTCCAGCTGTTGTTCAGGTTGGAGTGCAGTGCATGATCAGGCTACCACAGCATCAACCTGCTGCACTCAGGCAATCCTTCCACCTCAGCCTTCCAAGTAGCTAGAACTACGGGCACTTTCCACCATGCCCAGCTAATGTTTTTATTTATTGTAGAGACAAAGTCTCACCAAGTTGCCTAGGGTGGTCTAGAACCCCTGGGCTCAGGCAATCCTCTTGCCTCCAACTCCCAAAGTGCTGGGATTACAGATGTGAGCCACCGCACCTGGCCATAAATTAATGAAATTAACTTATGTGTCATCTTTCTGTACAATTAGTGAAATTTTCAGAAGGTACATTTTCTTACTATTACTTGACAACTAGAAAGAATCTATTTTCCAAGCCTGACAAAACCTGGGAAAGTAAGAGTGATTTCTGGCAACCCAAGGGTTATTCATATAACATCTCTGGATTCATACCTGTGTGTGTGCTTTCTGGGTAGGATGAATGACAATTCAGCTGCGACATTGCTCTCCAAAATGGCAGTTGGCACGTAGTAATTAATCAGTTCGGAGACGCTTTCAACATTGCAGTTAGGTTTCTTCATTATGACTAGGTGGTATCCCACACCTGAAAAGATCTATTTAGAATATCAAATGAAATAGTTTTGAATTTGTATTCTTTAGAAATCATGCTTAGTCTCCATGGTTCAGGTTATCTGGAAACATAGGAAGAAGACATGTACTGTCACAAGTCATCTGACTATGACCCTGAGGATGTGCATCCCTATAGCTTCCAAGTGCTGCTCTGAGTTCAGGGATGATAATTATACAGATTATATAATCAAATTGAGAGAACTACAGAAAAATTTCTCTGTTATATAATCTCCTTTCCTCCTAAAACTGTAACCTGGGAGCTGGGAGGGACAGTGGTAAACATTAATTAACTCATTCAATATGTATTTATTGTACACCTACTATGAACCAGGTGTTGTTTGAGATCCTACAGATACAGTAGCTGGCCAAAAAGCTAAACATAGATAATGATTTATAGCCCAGTGAGGATACAGATAAGCGAGATTATTTAGCAAAATGTATAGTACATTACCTTGTGTCAATACTAAGGTGAAAATAGGTATTTGTATTTGTCCAGTAAAGGTGATATGAAATGATAGGGATATAGTGTTGAAATTGTAGATACAGGCCAGAAAAGGCCCGACTGAGAAGGTGTTATTGAGAAAGAGGTCAAAGAAATGAGGCAGCTGTCAGGGCTCTACATTTTACAAGTACAGGAAAATTCCTCAGATTGGAAAACAAAACAAAACAGTAAATCAGGCGTTGGAAATTCTAGCAGAGAACACTTCTCATGCTTCTGTCCCTGATTATGAAAACAAAAACACAGGATCTTTTTTTTTTTTGAGTCGGAGTCTCACTCTGTCGCCCAGACTGTCGCCTGGACTGGCGGCTCCTGGCTACCGCAGCCTCGACCTGCTGGGCTCCAGTGATCCTTCCGCCTCAGCCTTTCAAGTAGCCGGAATTACAGGCATACGCCACCACGCCCGGCTGATTTTTTGATTTATTGTAGAGATGAGGTCTCACTGCCCAGGTGGGTCTCAAACCCGCGGGCTCAAGCAATCCACTCACCTCAGCCTCCCAAAGGCGCGGGATTACAGGCTGAAAAACACAGGATCTTAAGCATTAGAAATGACCTCAGGAGATGTTCTGCGTCAGTGCCCTGCTTATAGTAAGGAAGACATCATTATTCCACTTTGTAAATAAGGAAAATTAGGTCCAGAATGTATCACATTTTCTTTATTCAGTCCAACTTTTGGTGGACAACAGGGTTGGTTCCATGTTTTTGCATTTTTAGTTGATTTTTGTGAATAGTCTGGCAATAAACACACATGTGCAGGTGTCTTTTTTGTTGAGCAATTTATGTTCCTCTGGGTATATTCCCAGAAGAGGATTGCTAGAGCATATGGAAGCTCAATTTTTAGTTCTTTTAAAAATAGCCACACTGCCTTCCATAGAGGGTGAAGTAGCTTACATTCCCACCTACAGTGTAGAAGCATTCCCTTTTCTCAACAGCTGTGCCACCACCTGTTGTTTTCTGACTTATTAATGATAGCCATCCTTACCAGAGTTGGGTGGTATATCATTGTAGTTTTGGTTTGCATTTCTCTGATGATTAGTAATTTCATGTGTCTGTTGGCTGCATGTATGTCATCCTTTGAGAAATGTCTATTATTCATGTCCTTTGTCCACTTTTTAATGGGGCTGTTTGTTGGTTTCCTTTCAGTTTGCTCGAGTTCCTTGTAGATCCTGAATGTTAGGCCTTTGTCAGAATGCATAATTTACATTTGTTTTTGATTATGTGGGTTGTCTCTTTACTATCTTGATGGTTTCTTTTGCTGTGCAAAGGTTTTTCAGTTTGATGAGCCCCCACCTAGCTATCTTAACTTTTGTAACATTTACTTTTGGGGACTTGGTCATGAATTCATTGACTACTCTGATATGCATAGGGGTGTTTCCTTCTGGGATTCTTACAGTTTTAGGTTTTATATTTAGGTCCTTGATACATTTTTAGCTGATTTTTGTATATGGTAATAGGTAGGGGTTCGGTTTCATTCTTTTGCATATGGTTAGCCAGGGTTTCCAGCACCATTTGCTAAATATGGTCTCCTTTCCCCAGTGATTGTTATTGGTGGCTTTGTTTTTATTTCCGGAATCTTTGTCCTGTTCTATCTGTCTGGGTGTCTGTTCCTGTACCAATACCATGCTGCTTTGGTTACTGTAGCCTTGTAATAAAGATTAAGTCTGGAAGTGTGATACCTCTCACTTTGTTCCTTTTGCTGAGGATTATTTTGACTATTCATGCTCTTTTATGTTTCCATATGAATGTCTGTGTTGTCATTTACAGGTCTGTGAAAAATGATGTTGGTAATTTGATGTGTATTGCATTGAATCTGCAGATTGCTTTGAGTAGGATGGACATCTTGACAATATTGATTCTTCCAATTTGTGAGTGTGGGATTTTTTTCCCCATTTGTTTGTTTCATCAATTTCTTTGAACAGCGTTGTTTAGTTCTTGCTGTAAGGGTCTTTCACTTATCTGGCTAGGTGAATGCCAAGGTATTTCATTTTTTGTGGCTATTGTGAATGAAATTGTGCATTTTTATTTGGTTCTTTCTTGTTGTTGGTGTATAGAAATATAACTTCCTTTTGCACATTGATTTTGTAACCTGAGACTTTACCAAAGTCGTTTATCAATGTGAGAAGGCTTTTGACAGTTTCCCTGGGGTTTTCAAGGTATAGAATCATATCTTTCACAAAGAGGGAAAGCTTTACTTCCTCTTTATCCTATTTGGATACCCTTGAATTCCTTCTCTTGCCTGATTTCTCTGACTAGGATTTCCAGCACTATATTAAATAGATGGGGGTGAGAGTGGACATCCTTGTCTTGTTTCAGTTCTTAGGGAGAATGCTTCCAACTTCTTCCCATTGAGCAAAATGTTGGCTGTGGGTTGGTCATAGATGACTCTTTTTACTTTGAGGAATGTTCCTTCTATGCCTAGGTGTTCAAGGGGTTTTACCAAGAAGGGATGCTGGATTTTGTTGAATGTTTTTTCTGTGTCTAATGAGATAGTTATGTAGTTCTTGGTTTTACACCTGTTAACATGCTGAATTATGTTTATGGTCTTGTAAATGTTGAACCAGCCCTGCATCCCAGAAATGAAGCCACCTTAGTCATGATGGATGATGCTTGAGATGTATTGTTGGAACCAATTTGTTAGAATCTTGTTGAAAATGTTTGCATCTATGCTCATCAGGGAGATTGGCCTGTAATTCTCTTTCTTTGTTAGGTCTTTGCCAGGTTTGGACATGAATATGACATTAACTTCATAAAAGGAGCTAGAGAGAATTATATCCATCTTTATTGCCAGGAATACTTTCAGTAAAATTGGTATCAGCTTCTTTTTGTATGTGTTGTAAAATTCAGCTGGGAAGCCATCTGGTCCAAGGCTTTTTTTAGTGGGGAGTTATCTTATAACTGAGTCAGTTTTCCTGGATTATCATTGATCTGTTTGGGGTTTCAATTTATTCTTGTTTCAACCTTAGGAAGTTATGTAATGCCAGAAAGTCCTCTGTTTCCATTAGACTTTCTAGTTTATCTGCATACAGATGTTCACAGTAATCTTTGATAATTTTTTAAATTTTTTCAGGGTCAGTTGTGACATCACTTTTTTAGTTTCTAATTGTATTTGGACTCTCTCTCTCTCTCTCTCTCTCTTATTTTTTTAGTCAATCTGGCCAAGGGTGTATCAATCTTATTTATCCTTTCAAAGAACAAGCTTTTTGTCTTTTTGATCCCTTCTATGACGTTTTCGTCTTCTATATTCTGCAATTGTGACTTTATCTTAGTAATCTGGATTTTTCGACTGAAATTAGGATTTAGATGATCTTGCTTTTTCAGTTCCCTTAGGTGTGATATTAGGCTATTAACTTGTGATCTTTCTATTTTCTTGATGTGCACATGCAATGGTATAATTTTTCCTCTCATCACTGCTCTCATGACATCCCAGATATTCTAATCAGATGTGTCTTTATTTTCATTTGCTTCCAGCAATCTTTTTATTTCTGTCTTGATTTCTGTGTTAACCCAGAAGTCACTCAGTTGTTTAGTGTCCATGTCTCTGTGTGTGTTTGGGGGATCTTGTTGGTGGTGATATTCATTTTTATTCCACTGTGATCTGAGAAGATACATGGCATTATTTTGACTTTTTCAGATTTGTCCACACTTGATTTTTCTCCAAGAATATGATCAATCTTGGAGTACACTCTGTAGTTTTCTAGTGGTGTGTTCTGTAGATATCGAGTATTGAGATCAGGATCCAAATCCCCTTGTTGTTGTTGTTGTTGTTGTTGTTGTTGTTGTTTGTTGTTGTTGTTTTGCCTCAGTGATCTGTCTAGGGGTGTTAGTGGAGTATTGAAGTCTCCAACTATGATTGTGGGCATGTCTACATCCTCTCTTAGTTTACTTAGTTGCTATTTTGTAAAACCTGGTGCCCCTGCATTGGGTGCATATATGGTTAAGATAGATATATCTTGCTTGTAGGTTGAGCCTCTTATCATTATGTAGTGTGCTTCTGTGTGCTTTTTAACTTTTGATGGTTGAAGTCTGCTTTGCTGGATATGAGAATAGCTATCCCTGATCTTTTCTGCTTTCCATTTGCCTGAAAGGTCATTTTCCAGCCTTTTACTTTGAGACTGTGGGTGTTCTTTGTAGTGAGATGTATTTCCTGGAGGCAGCAGAATGTTGGATCATGTTTCTTTATTCAGTTTCCCATTTGATGTCTCTTCAGTGACACATTTGGTCCATTCGCATTCAAATTGATATTGAAATATGAGTGTTTGAACCTGTTATAGGGCTCTTAGGGAGTTGCTTAGCTTCTTTTTTGCTTTCGTATTTATATATATATGTATTTTCATTGTTGTGGATGATCTGTATGCTGTTAACTCTATGCTTGCCTGTACTCTTGTGATGAGTGTAACTGTTCTTTTGCTTCTGTGTTCAGCAGCTTCTTAAGCATCTCCTGAAGGGCTGGTCTGGAGGTGGCATATTCTCTTAGGGCTGGGATGACCGGGAAGGATTTTAGTTCTCTGTCACTGATGAAGCTTGGCTTTGTGGCACAGGAAATTCTTGACTGAAATTAGTTATCTTTGAGAATATTAAAAATGGGATTCCATTCCCTTTGGCCTGTAGTGTTTCTGATGAGAAGTCTGCTGTAATTCTTATGGATCTTCCCTGGTAGGTAGTCTGACTTTTCTCTCTTGCTGTCTTTAGGAGTTTGTCATTCATGCTTACTTTGTGGAAGTGGATTATGTGTCCTGGGGATGGTCTTCTCATGTGACACCTTATGAGGTTTCTCTGAATCTCCTTCACTTGAATGATTGTCTCTCCAGCAAGATGTGGGAAGTTTTCTTGGATGACCTCATGGAATGCTTGTTTTATGGTGTTCTCAGTTTCTCCTTCTGCTTCAGAGAAACAAATTAGGCCTAGATCTGGTTTCTTGACATAGTCCCACATCTCTCAAAGGCTTTATTTATTCTTTTTTTAGCCTTTTTCCCTATGTTTTTTGAAAACTGAATTAGTTCCATATTTTGGTCTTCAAGCTCTGAGATTATTTCCTCTGCCTGGTTGAACCTGCTCCCTATGTTTGTCATTGTGCTTTGAAATTCCAGGAGGAAGTTCTTCATTTCCAGTATTTCAGAATGGGTCTTTGTGAAATAGGCCAACTCTGCTTTTACTTCCTCCACAACTTCAGTGAGTTTTGCTTCTAGTTTCTCATGGCTTTCTTTATTCATTTTAACATCCACTCTCTGAATTCTGTGACTGTCATCTGGGTTAGGTTGTTCTGGGGGGCTTCCATTGTTTGTGCACCAATAGCTACTTTCTTAGGTGCTATCTCATTAAGACTCTGAGGACTCTTGGTGTTTTTCTGTTGATTCTTTCTCATCTGTGAAAAGCAACTCCTCCCTCTTTATCACTCATTTTTAGTTTTGCTGTTTTGTAGTTAGTTAATGTCTTGCTGTGCTAAGGGCCTTTTCTGTTATTCAATATAGATCACTCAGGGAGAGCGGGGGGGGTGGATATTCATCTCTGCTTTGTACTCTGTCCTGAAAATAGCTTTCTCATAGTTTTCCCTGTGGTCAGATCAGCCAGACAGTTTTTTAAATCCTATTGCAAGTACTCTGTGGGGACTAGGTGGAGGGATGAGCCCCCTGGTTGCTTTTCTTGGTTTGCAACCCAGAAATCTTCCTGCTGAGAAATGCTTAAGGTGTGTTTTGTGTCCCTCCCTCACTGTTCAAGTCCACACTCAGCACTTGAAAGACTGTGAGCTCCCTACCATGGAAGGATCCACCTTGTGGATGAGTGGGCCCATAGGAGATCCTTCCTGATATGGTATATGGTAGGAGGATTGGCTGCCAGATGCTTAAAAGACAGCCACTGGGCTCTGCTGGCAGGAAGCGCATGCTTGGGGACTGTCAGAGCATGGGTGCATTCCCATTCTGCTTGGGCTCCAGTCACCCACCACTGTGCTTGACTAGGATCCGACCACATGGGACCAATGACGTGTGTGGCTGGGAGGAGGAGAACTGACCCAGAGTGTGTCAGGATCACTCACACCCTTTTGCACACAGGGCAGGATTTAGTTCCTATATGAGCCTGGCATACAGCAGGGGATGGGGCGCCCCAATTCCACCATCTGCCATCCTGGCACTCTGTTCCCTGGTCTGTGTGTTCGAAGAGTCCTCTGCGGGTTGCAGGGTGCTTCACCCATCCAAAACTGTCCAGGGTGCCTGTGTCTATTGGCAGTTCAGTCCTTATTCTCTGCTTCACTTGGCGATAGAGGTGCCAGACTACTGCTCCACAGTGACCATCTTGGATCAGTCTCCTGAATTCCATATTTCTAAATTCATCTTATTTGCACATCTGTACATCAAATGAACACCACTCTTGCTGTTTTTAGTTCCCCTCCATTTTCTGCCCTGGCTATCAAACTTTATTTTTCAATCATCTCCTGAAATCCTTCTGATCCTGGTTGACTTTCATACTGTCCCAGGGATGATAAGGCCATTTTTATCTTCACACTTTTATTCACTTATATATCCACCCTTCTAAAATATGTTCTCTTTTCTCCATTGTCTTTTAAACTCTCTTTATAACTGAAAGCACTCTGTTACTTAGTTACTAATTTTATGCCCCCAATTGATCTACCATAGGAATATCAATTTCTATAGACTCTTCCATAGGTACAAGACTTTCAACAGTATTATTCCCTCTGCTTCTGAAGTTTACTAAATTTATTATTAAACTACAACATCCTCTTTAGGGGAAAGCAAAAAAGAAGCAGTAGTATATTAGAGTGGAAAACATGGGCTTTGGTGTCAGATGGACCCAGGTCCAAATCTCTTCCACTTACTGCATGGTCTGAATGTTGCTTAAATATAAGTCCTAGTTTTGTCCTTCAGAAAATGGAGGGGTTAAAAAAACCTGGTGATATTCACAGGTTTATATCACAGAAGATATTCAGTAAATGTGAGTTGAATAACTTCAAATATCATATTAACAATTAATGCATTAATTCTTATTATTATCATAATATTGATCTGTATACTCCAACTTTGAAGCCCTAACACACTTACTGGTCTGAGATGTGTAATTTCAGAATTCAATTATATATGAGACTATATTATTCATTTTTGATGTACTAGTCTTATTAACTAAAGAGTCTGTATACTCCTCAAAGTCCAGACTATCTTACTCAACTATCCATTCACTTTCTGTCCAATAAATTATTATTTATCAACACAACCACATTTCAAATGTATTTCATAAAAAATAAGCTAGAAAGCAATTAATTCATTTCATCAGGGATTTGATACTGATTTGACAAAAGAGAAACAAAAAGGTCAGGAATATCTGGGCACTGACTTTTCTCCCCTCCAAGCCATTAATCTATCCAATCTTTTGAAGGCATGCTTTTATTCCTGTGAAAAAATGATAGTTCCGTAGAAGGTACATGGGGGAAATAAACTTGACTTTTTAGGCATCAATAAATAGTATGTTCCAAATAAGAATATACTTATTAGGCCACAGTGGGAAATAGCTGAAAAGATAGGAGTGTCTAAATCATAAGAGTCATAAAAGCCAACTAAAATAGTTCAGGCCTAATGCAATAGGACATAGAAAGCTATTAAGAGTCTGTGTGGAGGGACCAAAAAAGAAAATTATTTTAGAAGAATATTATAAAGGTATCGGTATCCAAAGAATGATAAAAAAAGAAAGAGACCATATATTTTTTTCAGGAAAATTGGAGAGCCACAGCACTGCAGCGTTCCTGTGATAATGATAGCTATGCGGTCCCCAGGATGTCAGCTTCATCCATGTGGTGGGTGGTCAGTAAGATGGTACGATCCTCTTTATACTGCTGAAGGATATCCCAAGCAGCTCTTCTTGAGACTGGGTCCATGCCAGATGTTGGTTCATCAAGTATTACCACCTAAAGACCAGAAGAATAATTTAAAGACCATACTTAACTCATACTATCCACTCATGGGCTAACTTATTGTTCATGGAGGAAAATTTTAAGCTAAGACATGGAATCTACACAAAAGTTAAGAATTCTAATAATAACTTTAAACTCATGACCATATAATATCAACTGGGTCAATGATCACTCGGGAATTCCTTGTAGAGAGTAAGAGTCTTATCAGCTCTTAGGTTTATGTTGACTGAGTTATATAGATTAGCTGGAGCAGTGACCTATTTTAGCTGTCCTTTACCTTGGAATCCCCCACAAGTGCTATACTAATACAGAGTTTGCGCTGCATTCCTCCACTCAGATTCTTTGCAAGTTCATTACTTTTTTGTTGCAGTCCAAAAGTAGTCAGCATTCTGCTAATTTCTATGAAATGTCTCTCTGGAGGCAATCCTTTTATCTAGAAAGAGAAATCAGAGTTAACATGATGCTTCCAACTTTGTTTTTTAAAAAATTTTACACCACAACTTTTCAATCACAGCTATCTAAATAGAAGGTGTTTTTTCTTCCCTTTACCTCCCTTTATGATAAAATAAAAATGCCTTTTTAAAAATGAACCTTTACTAAATAAAAGATATTGATCTGTGGTCCTACAGCCTGAACCATGTAAAAAGAGTGGGGAGGGAAATACATATATCTGGCTCACAACACAGAAGAAATAAAGGTGTTCTGATGTTGTCAATTTCTCAAACAATAGGTTTTCCTGGGGGCACAAGCCCAAGCTTTTCCTGACTTGAACCATGTCCTTTGAGATGTCATATCCATTAATATAGACTTTTCCACTGGTAGGAATAAGGAAACCTAGAATTAAGCAGAAATCATGACATAAGGTAAGCTGCAGTGAAGAAGCTTGATAATACACTGTTATATAGTCTATTTATAAACTACTCAAAAGAATTAGCAACATTGCCTACAGAAAAGATCTGTTAAACATCAATGTTTATCTTTTGGTGATGAGGAAAGAAACATTCTCCGTTTGGTTTACCCATATATTCCAATTTCCAATTAATATAAAATAATATAAATTATTTGAGTAATAGAAATGTTTTGAAGAATTTGCTTTATTTCAATATTCTAGTACTGCTGTTAGCCATTTGACAATGTATGTGAACCATATTATTTTCTGAGCACAACACTATGAACACTGTGGACAATTTTTAATGAAAAAATTCTGAACTCGTGACCTTTATCCTCAAGCAGTTAAAATCTAGAAGGAAAATAAAATATAATCACATAAAATAGTATAAAAACATTTATATAGCATTTATGCATAAATAGCAAGTGGTCCAATTTTATGGTAAAATAATATGCTATATATATAGTCATCTCCCCCTTATCTGTAGTTTTCACTTTCCATGATTTCAGCTCCCACAGTCAACTGCAGTCTGACAATATTAAATGGAGGACTCTAGAAATAATCAATTCATAAGTTTTAAATTGCATGCCATTCTGAGTAGTGGAGTAAAATTTCATACTGTCTCACTCCACACTGCCTGGGACATGAATCACCCCTTTGTCCAGCAGTGTATACACTATCCACCTGTTAGTCACTTAGTAGCTGTTTCAGTAATCAGATCAGAAAAACATAGTATATATAGGTTTTGGTACTATCTGTGGTATCAGGCATACACTGGGGGTCTTGGAAAGTATCACTTGAAGATAAGGGGGGCTACTATACCTATACAACTACTCAAATGCCATGACTCATTAATTCTACTTTACAAAATACACTCTTAAGGGAAAATTTTATCCAAGATTTTCCATTTTCCTTAGGGCAATTAAGTGTCCTTATTTACCCCTGTTATCCAAAACTTTTCATTTTTAACAAAGTGTCATTATGAATATTGCTACTCAAACAAGCCAGAGGGGTGGGGAGGGTTGGCAAACCCCTATGTTGTGCTTTCAGCTTCTGACAGGGTCTTGTCTAGAGCCTTAGGGGAAGCATGTGAAACACACAGAGGTATCATACTGTCATGCATAGTGTCTGAAAGAGGAACAGATATTAATCTTCTTTTAATGCTTTCCTGACACAATGTCACTAACATACCCTTTTCAATAAAAAAAATGCAGGCATTCCCTGATATAACAAAGTGGGCTAAAACAGCTAAGGCTATGAACAGTTAACTCCTTTCAGTATGGATGGTGGTAGAAGTACTAAAAAAAATTACTGCCCTTCCTGGACATTAGGAATACAGGTCAGTTGTGGCTATGAGATACATTAAGGTATCAAGAACCTCATCAGTGAAAATGTGGGTAAAGTCTACTTAAATTTTTCTGGGAAACAGATGTAAAGCAGTCCTAACATAGAGCATAGAGAAAATAGTCTAAATGTCTTGCTTTGATAGCTTTGCGATTTATCATGTTATATAATTATACAATTAATTTATCTTGCCACTTTGTGTGTCAGGGTCTCCAAGACTACTCCCAGTTTCAGTGATTTGCTAGGACTTAGAGAATTCAGTATACTCATGGCTAAGGTTTATTATAGCTTAAGGATAGAAAGGAAAATTAGCAAAGGGGAAAGCACATGGGGTGGAGTCTGGAGAAAACCAGGTGAAGGAAACCAAGAGCACAAGCTGACAGAATCCCTGTGATCCTTGTTTTATGTTCAAGGAACTAAGCCTACATTTCCTTTTTCTCCCCTGGCCTTTTGGTTACACTTCTATGGACAGCCAAGTGGCGCCAAGTCTGGCCTGGAACCTGCTCATCCTAAGTGATTGCCCTGCTTAGCATAGATGTTAAGATATGCATAGTTTAGTCATTGATACTTACCCTGCTTGTGTGATTTAACTCAGACGTTAACATATCCTGTGTGTATGGTTTCGCCTTCCTTTGTGAGATTTTTGTCCTATATAAGAGGCATGCGGTAAAATAAATTTGCTTTATCTTGCTCCTTGCTATCTGAGAGGGAGTCCTCCCAATCCCACTGTTTCTCTGTTTCTTTCTTTTCTCATTCCCTCTCCCCAACTCAGGCCCTGATCAGCGGAGGCTGGACTCCCGCAGAGTGGTGACCAAACAGGGACCTGAGTACTGGGGATTTGCATTGGCTGGAGAGGAACCCTTGAGAGGCTGCGTTTTTTGTGTGCAGCATTGCAATTCATGAGTAAGTAGCCGAGGGAAAGGATTAATTGTTGGGAGTAAAACATGGGACATTTACATTCTAAGAAACGCACTCTCTTTGTGCAGATGTTGAAATCTATGCTGAAAGCTAGAGAAACTAAGGTTGCAGATAGACAATTAGATAGATTTTTGCAGTTTGTAGAGGAAGTATGTCCCTGGTTTCC
This sequence comes from Cephalopachus bancanus, assembly GCA_027257055.1. Classification (NCBI taxonomy): domain Eukaryota; kingdom Metazoa; phylum Chordata; class Mammalia; order Primates; family Tarsiidae; genus Cephalopachus; species Cephalopachus bancanus. Next base: position 548 of record JAPVLO010003631.1, on the reverse strand, counting down.
TGAGGCTGGGATGGTTAATCTAATTACCTGGGGAAAAGTAGGTAGTTGTTTGAAGGATTATTATCAAGCACATGGTCCTGAAGCTGTGCCAGTAGATGCTTTAACTCTGTGGAAACTAGTAAGAGATTGTTTAGACCCCCTCTTCTGAATCTCACAGAGCAGAGCAGGCTTCTCTGTCATTGCAGCATTCCCCTTCAGCTCCTGCTCTAGCTGCCCACGATGACCAGAAGGGACACCCTCCTAAAGATTTCTGACAGGAGCAGGATGAGGCTGTTTCTCAGTATCACAATGATGAGATATTTGTGGCCACCCAACCTCTGTGACTGAGTTTCCTGAGGCTCCTAGCCTGCCTGCAAAAGAGACTGAACCCGCCACTCTTTCTTTATCCTCTGATACTTTTGCTCAACTTATGGAGTTGCTTACTCTTTTGGCTAAAAAGTGTTCAGTTTCAAAAGAGGAAGTGTCTTTGTGTCATGCTTTGAGTTCAAAAGAGGAGGTGCCTTCCATACCAGTGACTCATTCCTCAATTACTAAGGAGGAGATCTCTC
>JAPVLO010003630.1:0-18466 GCA_027257055.1 Cephalopachus bancanus | reverse complement strand
TTTTCTATGCTTTTGACAGTTTGGGTTAGTTCTGTGTTTTGGTCTTCGAGCTCTGAGATTCTTTCTTCTGCTTGGGTGATTCTGCTTTCCATGCTTATTAGTCTGTTATTAATTCCCATCACAGTATTCTTTACTACTGTCATTTCTGACATCAGCTCCTTCCTATTTTCCTCTTGTCTCTCCTCAATTTTTTTAATCCTTTCCATTAATGTCTTGATGTCTGGGTTTGTTGCATGTAACCAGTCATTCTGGGGGCTCTTCATTGTTTGTGTTCCAGAATCTGTTTTCTCAGTGTCTGATCTCCCAGGGGTCTATGTGAGACCTATATTCTTTTTTTTTAATTAATCAGTATTTTTTATTATGGTTTTGTGGGGTACAGTTAAGGGTTAGGTGTACAATTACGTTTCATTCAGGCACCCTGTTGATAAGAGGTGTTTTCCCATCCCCAGACAGATATTTCCTACTGTTATTACCATCCCCCTACCCCCAATAGTTTCCCAGTACCGTCAGTCATTTTCTTATAGTATTACATTGGATATTCAAGGCCCATTATGTGAGTGAGAACATGTGATATTCGGATCTTTGTTTCTGTGAGAGGTTGCTCAGTATTATAGACTCTAGTTCCATCCAGGTTGCTGCGAAATTCATGATTTTGTTCTTTTTTATGGCTGCATAGTATTCCATCATGTATATGTACCACATTTTTAAAATCCAGTCCTCTTTTGATGGGCAGCATGGCTGTTTCCAGGTTCTTGCTATTGTGAGCAATGCTGCAATAAACATACGTGTGCATGTATCTTTTTTATAGAGTGATTTGTGTTCTTCAGGGTATATTCCCAGTACGGGGATTGCAGGGTCATATGGAAGGTCAATTTTTAGAGCTTTTAGGAATTGCCACACTGCTTTCCACAGAGGTTGCACTAGTTTACACTCCCACCAACAGTGTAGAAGTGTTCCCTTTTCACCATACCCTCTCCAGCAGCTGTTATTTTTTGAGTTGTTGATAATTGCCATTCTGACTGGAGTTAGGTGGTATCTCAGTGTGGTTTTGATTTGTATCTCCCTGATCATTAGTGAGGTTGAGCATTTCTTCATGTGTTTGTTGGCTGCTCGGATGTCTTCTTTTGTGTAGTGTCTGTTCATATCTTTTGCCCATTTTATAATGGGGTTGTTTGTATTCTTCTTTTCAGAATGTTTCAGTTCATTGTAGATCCAGGACGTTAATCCTTTGTCAGACTTAGAGTTGGCAAATACTTTTTCCCAGTCTGTAGGGTGTCTCCCTGCTCTCTTGATGGTTTCTTTGGCTTTGCAGAAGCTTGTCAGTTTAATAAGGTCCCATTTGTCTATCTTCTCTCTTATGTACTGAGGGTTATGGGTTTTGTACAGGAATTGGATGCCAGTTCCGATTTCCATGAGAGTATTTCCTCCTTTTCTAAGGTTCTTATGGCTTGAGGTTTTACATTTAGGTCTCTGATCCATTTGGAGTTAACCTTTGTGCATGGGGATTGATAGGGGTCCTGTTTCAATCTTCTGCATGTGGTCAGTCAGTTTTCCCAGCACCATTTACTGAATAGGTTCTACTCTCCCCATTGGTAGGTGGTGGGGGCTTTGTCAAAGATGAGTTGGTTGAGAAATTGAGGTTTTGCTTCTGGAATCTCAAATCTGTTCCATTGATCTATATGCCTGTTCCTGCACCAATACCAAGCTGTTTTGATGATTGTAGCTTTATAGTAAAGTTTGAAGTCTGGTATTGTGATACCACCTGCTTTGTTTTTTTTTGCTGAGGATTGTTCTGGCTATTCTTGGACGTTTGTGTTTCCATATGAATTCCTGTGTTGTTTTTTCTAGGTCTGAGAAGAATGTTGTTGGTAATCTAATGGGTATTGCATTGAATTTGTAGATTGTCTTAGGTAAGATGGATATCTTCACAATGTTGATTCTTCCGATTCATGAGCATGGGATATTTTTCCACTTGTTTGTGTCAGCTTTGATTTCTTTGAGCAGTGTTTTGTAATTTTCATTATAAAGGTCTTTCACATCTCTGGTTAGGAAGATGCCAAGGTATTTCATTTTTTTTGTGGCTATTGTGAATGGGATTGTGTTTTTTATTTGGGTTTCTGTTTGTTTATTATTGTTGTAGAGAAATGCGATTGTCTTTTGTACATTTATTTTGTATCCTGAGACTTTGCCAAAGGCTTTTATCAACGTAAGGAGGCCTTTGACAGATTCACTTGGGTTTTTGAGGTACACAATCATATCATCTGCATAGAGAGATAACTTGACTTCCTCTTTTCCTATTTGAATACCTCTGATTGCCTCCTCTTCTCTGATTGCTCTAGCCAGGACTTCCAATACTATGTTGAACAGGAGGGGAGAGAGTGGGCATCCTTGTCTAGTTCCAGTTTTCAGGGGAATTGGTTCCAATTTTTGTCCATTTAGGAGTATGCTGGCTGTGGGTTTCTCATAGATGGCTTTTACTATTTTGAGGTATGTTTGCCGTATGCCTAGATGCACAAGGGTTTTTATCAAGAAAGGGGTGCTGGATTTTATCAAAAGCTTTTTCTGCATCTAATGATATGATCATGTGGTTTTTGTTTTGACATCTGTTGATGTATTTAATTACATTTATGGTTTTATAAATGTTGAACCATCCTTGCATCCCAGGATTGAAGCCTACTTGGTCATGGTGGATGATTTTTGAGATGTATTGCTGAATCCAGTTTGCTAGGACCTTGTTGAGAATTTTAGCATCTATGTTCATCAAAGATATTGGCCTGTAGTTCTCTTTCTTTGTTGGATCTTTTCCTGGCTTGGGTATCAATGTGATGTTGGCTTCATAAAATGATTTGGGGAGAGTTCCATCTTTTTCAGTTGCCTGGAATACCTTCAGTAGGATTGGTATGAGCTTCTCCTTGAATGTCTTGTAGAATTTTGGTGGAAAGCCATCTGGACCAGGGCTTTTTTTTTGTAGGAAGTTTTCTTATTACGTAGTCGATTTCCTTGATTGTTATTGGTCTATTTAGGTCTCAATTTCTTCTTGTTCCAATCTAGGTAGGTTGTGTGATGTCAGAACGTCCTCCTTTTCCTTATGGTTTTCAAGTTTGTTTCCATACAAGTGTACGTAATAGTCTCTAATGATCTTTTGTATTTCTTCAGGGTCAGATGTGACTTCATCTTTTGTGTTTCTGATTGTGCTTAATTTGTTTTTTTCTCATTTTTTCTTGGTCAGTCTAGCTAGGGGACCATCAATCTTGTTTACCCTTTCGAAGAACCAGCTTTTTGTTTCACTGATTTTTTGTATTATCTTTTTTGTCTTCTATGTCCTGATTTGGGCTTCTATTTTGGGATCTGGATTCTTCTGCTGAAATTAGGGTTTTTGTGGTCTTGCTTTTCCAGCTTCTTTAGGTGGTTTGTTAGGCTGTGAATTTGTGTTCCTTCCATTTTCTTCATGTGTGTTTGTAGGGATATAAATTCCCTTCTTACCACAGCTTTCAGGGTATCCCAGAGATTTTGGTAAGATCTTTCTTCATTTTCATTTGTTTCCAGGTATCTTTTGACCCCTGTTTTGATTTCATCATTGACCCAGGAGTTGTTTAGCATCCTGCTGTTTAGTGTCCATGTCTTTGTGGGTTTTGGGGGGACTTTGTTGGTGTCAATGTTTATTTTTATTCCACTGTGGTCCGAGAAGGTGTTTGGCAGAATTTCGGTCCTCTTAAATTTTCTTATTCTTGATTTATGGCCTAGTATGTGGTCAATCATAGAATATGTTCCATGTGGTGATGAGTATAATGTGTATTCTGTGGTCTTTGGGTGAAGTGTTCTGTAGGTATCAATTAAGTCCTTTTGGTCCAAAGTCATATTGAGGTTCCGGATCTCCTTGCTGATTTTTTGTCCTGATGATCTGTCTAGGGTTGTGAGTGGGGTATTAAAGTCCCCATTTATGATAGTGTTAGTGTCAATATCTTTCTTTAGTTTTCCAAGAAGTTGCTTTATGAAAGTCGGCGCACCTATGTTGGGTGCATATATGTTTAGGATAGATATTTCTTGTTGATGGATTGAGCCTTTTATCATTATGTAGTGGCCTTCTGTATCTTTTTTGATTTTTCTTAGCTTGAAGGGTATTTTGTCTGAAATTAAGATCACTGCTCCTCCTTTATTTTGTATTCCATTCGCCTGAAAGTTTGTTTCCCATCTTCTTACTTTGAGTCTATGGGTGTCCTTTCTAATGAGGTGAGTCTCTTGAAGGCAATAGATTGTTGCCTGATGATATTTTATCCATTTTGCCATTCTATGACTTTTCAGTGGTGCATTTAGTCCGTTCACATTTAGGCTAATAATTGAAATGCAAGAGTTGATCCCTGTCATAAGGTTCTTACAGAGTTGTTCCTGCTTGCTTGTTGCCTTTCTTTGGGTTCTCTAGTTGGCTCATGTGTGTTTTTAATCTTTTGCTTGTACTATTGTGAAGAATGTTGCTGTTTTCTTTCTTTTTCTTCTATGTTCAGTACTTTGTTAAGTGTTTCTTGTAGAGGTGGTCTGGTGTCAGCGTAGGTTCTTAGGGATTGTATTTCTGGAAAAGATTTCAATTCTCCCTCACTAATGAAGCTTAGTTTGGCTGGGTAGGTTATTCTTGGTTGAAATTGTTTCTCTTTTAGAACTTTGAAGATAGGGCTCCAGGCTCTCCTGGCCTGAAGGGTTTCTGTGGATAAGTCTACTGCTATTCTAATTGGTTTTCCCTGGTTGGTAGTCTGGCCTTTTTCTCTTCCTGCCTTTAGGATTTTTCCTTTCATAGCTACTTTATTTAGGTGAATTATTATGTGTCTGGGAGTTGGTCTTCTCATTTGTTGTCTTGCAGGGTTTCTCTGAATCTCTTGTGTTTTTATTTTTTCATCCTTAAGAGTTGAGGGAAGTTTTCTTGAATGATTTCATGAAATGTTTGTTCCAGTGTGGCTTCTGTTTCTCTTTCTGTCTCAGGAAGTCCAATTATTCTTAGATTTGGTCTCTTGAAGTTATCATTCATCTCTTGCAGGTTTTGTTCTGTCTTTTTGAGCTTCTTTTCTATGCTTTTGACAGTTTGGGTAATTTCTGTGTTTTGGTCTTCGAGCTCTGAGATTCTTTCTTCTGCTTGGCTGATTTTGCTTTCCATGCTTATTAGTGTGTTGTTCATTTCCATCACAGTATTCTTTACTGCTGTCATTTCTGACAACAGCTCCTTCCTATTTTCCTCTTGTCTCTCCTCAATTTTTTAAATTGTCTCCATTAATGTCTTGATGTCTGGGTTTGTTGCATGTAACCAGTCATTCTGGGGACTTTTCATTGTCTGTGTTCCAGAATCTGTTTTTTCAGTGTCTGATTTCCCATGGGTCTGTGTAAGACCTATATTCTTCTTTTGGTTTTTCTTCATTTGTGCAGTTTTTCCCCCTCCCTACTTTTTCCTTCCCTCCACGTCACCGACTTCTTTAATTCTGTTATTCAGGGGTAAAGGGATTGGTTTTACTTCTGTTTGTTCAGTCACCTATTCTTTATGTATGTCCTCTTACTTTGTTCAATTCTGAAGTTGCACTGTAGGTTGGAGGTGGTCCTTTTGCAGTTTTGAGATGTACTTAAGGGGAGAGTTGTGATTCAAAATCTGTCTGCAGGTCCTGGTATTCACTGACAGGCGTGTGGATAATGTGGAACCCACTTCCCTTTGCCCTGGAATCTCTCCGTGCAGTGGTGCTGTAGGTTTACTCCCTGAAATAAAATGTGGTTAGCAGAGGGGAGAGAATGGAGCAGATAGTGGGTTGAAGAGGGGGGTGGAGAGATAGAGGAGTAAGGGGGAAAACAAATGAGTGTGCCAACAAATAGAGAGAGGCCTATACTGAGACAGATAAAAACAATAGACCACAGCTACAGACGAACCAACTCTCATACAAAAAAATAAAAAATAAAAATAAAACATATAGTGATGCTAACATACAAGCTAACCAACCACCTTGTTACCGTGCTGTTCCTCTATACAAAGATATGGTTTACAGAGAGAAGAAAAGGAAAAGGAAAAAAGAAAAAAAGGAACAATACAGTAGGAACAGAATTAAGTCATTAAACTAACAGAATCAATGTAGCACATTCTGAGACATTTCGTTTAAGTCCAATGTCCTTTCAGGTCTGATTTCTAGTTTTCTTTTCAAGCTGGTAAATTAGTTTGCAGTTAGGGTCAGTTGCCCCTGGTCTGCTGTGAAAGACAGTTCAGATTACCCTCCGTTCAGCACTCGGTCTATGTCTTTATCAAGCTTGTCTCTCCCGTTTTGGTGTTGTTACCTTGAATTGCCAGCAGGTGGTGCTGTCTCAGCTGCTCACTCCAGAGGGGGTGGGGCTGGACAGGGACGGCAGAGGCTGAAGATGGCAAGACGGCTGCTTGCCTCAGGGCAGACGTCAGTAGACTTACGGCGGGCAGGGTCTTGGTTGCAGGAGAGGTGGCAGTGATCCCAGCAGATCTTCCCTGAAGGGCTTGAAGGACTGAAGTGGATCACCTCTGGCCCAAGTGGTATGATGTGCTATGGCTGCAGCGGCGGTGGCGGCAGTGGGGGGGCTGCAGCGGTGGTGGCGGTGGTGCCATTTGTGCTGCAGTGACTGTCCAGTCTGTTGCGATGTCCCAGCAGTGGCAACGACCGAGCTCCATATGAAGAGCAGGCTGTGATGTTGGGGTCCGCAGCCCCCCGGGGCGAGAGTCAGAGAGCCACTGCAGTTCTCCTTTGCAGAGGTTTTCACAGACCGGGTTGCCCCATCGCCATCTTGCCGCTTCTTCCCACTTCCTATAATATTTAAGATGACTATTAAATTAAGACAAAGTACTCTCTTTTTCATTATTCCCATTATCTTTAAGTACTCTGCTGTATTCAAATGTGATTTAAATATTTAAATAAATATTAAACGATCTCAGCGTTGTGCATTTCTGTGCCTCCTCTTTTTGTCTTCAGTTAGTCACATTCTATCTTTGTTTCAGGCCTGGATCAAGGCAGTGTGCCAAGTCAAGATCTCAGGACACACACACCATTGCTGACATCTGCCCTTGTGATATGACAGGTCTCTGATCAGTTGTTTGCCTTCTTGTTCATTTAGTAAACTTGTATCAAACTATGTCTCAATTACTGTGGTAGATGTTGGGCATGTAGAGCTGAAAGAAAATACCATCAAATCGTTTGCAAAATAGTGTGTAGTATGTTGGGGGAGTTGAAATAATTATTCTTTTAGATATTTTTCTGAAATTGACCCTACAGAGTGGTAGCAAACTTATACATTTCCAAGTCTTTTTATGTGAGTGATTTCATTTGATCATTGAATTTATCGAGGAAGAAGATACGAAGAGTTTCACTTACACATGGTGGAAGTGAATTGCTCTGGGCTACACAGTGAATGGCAGAGTGAGGACTCACACTTGGACCCCTAATTCCAGGTAGGATGCATTTTTTTGCACATGGTAGCAGCCCTAGCGCTCATGTAAACGCAACCATCTACTCTCTCTCTCTCTCTCTTCTCTCTCAGTTACTGATGTGAATATTTAATGAGTGACTATTCCTGAGGGTTGACTGGAGATGCTGTTAGCAGGACATTCTGCACATTTTGTCAGGCAGTATTCCAAGAGATCCTTCCCAAAGCTGAGGATCACAGATCTAGTTGTCTCTTCGCTGATCAGAGGGTGCCTAATGGCAGCAGCTGGGGTTGATTCAGGGCTGGGTCTGGCCTTCTGGCCAGGTGTGTGGGAGTCAAGGTTTGCAGCAACAGATCTTGAAACAGTTGCCAGAAGTGAAGTATGAACTTCCTCTCTCTGAAGAATATTGCCTGCCAGGGAGGTAAAAGTAATTACTTGTCCCTGCTAATTGAATTCTGAACTTTAAAGTAGAGGCTCTGACTTAGGTTAACAGGACATGGGCCAATTAAAAATTTTAACTTAAAGGAAAAAATGGCAATGAACTTCAGCACTTGGAATGTGGCAGGTTGAGTTCCTCAGGGCTGGAGCCAATTTTCACAACTCCTGCGGGTGCTGGCCTCCTGCAGCCGTCTTCAGCATACCCAGCTTGTAACCTTGGCTCATGTCAAAGGGTTACAGTACTGAAAGACAGGACATTATCTCAGCCAAAATCATTCTGTGGGTTTTTTTTACCTTTGACCTTCCCATGCTTAGTTTGAAACTGTTTTTAATTTTTTAAAAAATTTACTATATTTAGGTAGGGATTTTATTTAATAGTTAACATTCATAGATTGCTTATTACTTGTTGGGCACAGTTATAAAAAGCATATTACGGATTCCAATCTTCAGAACTGCACTATGAGCAGGCACTATTTTCAGCACACAGCAGCTGAGTTGAGTTTTATCTGAGGCACAGAGAGGTTAAGTAACTTCCTTTCACAGGAGAGGTGGTATTTCCAACATGAAATTTAGCTGTTTGAAAGTCTCACGCAGTTTTAGGGCCCCACAGACTAAGGTCTAAACCCAAAAAGAACAGTCAGTTTACAAGGGAGTCTAACTCACACCTCTGTTTTGGAGGATAGTCACAAATTGTTTAAGAAGATAGTATGGCTTGTGAGAGGGCTGGAGCATATAGAGAAAAGGAAAACAGTTAGAGTTTAGCTGAGGTCAACCCTTAAGGAGCTCAGAACTAGTTGGAAAGGATAGATAGGAGTGTATCCCTTCCCCCTCTAACAATCTGCTGACTGCTTAACATTGGGGAGCCCCTCTGGCCCTGGGACACAGAGCTGCACTGTTAGTGGCTGTTGGGAGAACCATGTGGCCAGCTAGCTGCACAGTCGTGCTGTTCACTTCCCTCAGGCCCAGGTAAAAAAGGTGGCTGCCATACTGGTTGACCACCTGTGGGGTCACTGCCCTTCCTTGTGGTTTTACTTCCCACCCCCACATGCAAACCACTGCAGACTTCTCCTACAACCCCTCTGACTCTGGCAAGCACAGAGGTCCAGCAGTCCCCAAGGGAGTGGTGGGTTCCCTGTAGATCTGACTCTGGAGAGCCACCCCTAGGAGAGGAGGGTAGCACAGCCCCCCAAAGCCTGCCTTGGGACAAAGGGAATACAGACGAAGCACGAGTTGTCAAGAGAGGCACCAAGAGAGGCATCAAAACCTGAAAACTGACTTGGAGATGGGGGCCATCTCTCTCTCTCTCTCTCTCTCTCTCTCTCTCTCTCTCACACACACACACACACACACACACACCACCACCACCACCACCCTGTCCCCAAGCCCCTGTTCCCTCCACACACAGCTGCAAACACGCCCCCCCATACACTGTGGCTATTTCAGCTGGAGCTTGTGAAGTTGCACATAGAGAAGCCCTTGCTTCTCTGGCGACCCCATCCCTTCCTAAGGTGAGCATGCATAGGGGGAGGGTGCTTATCGTGCTTTTTCTGGCTCTCTGCCCCTGCTGAGGGCCCCCCACAAAGAGTAAGAAGCCTACCTGCCAGCTCTTGCTCTTAAGCGCCATCTACTGGACTGTAGCCTGACTACAACACTAAACAAAAATCACTACAACAAGCAATGCTGAAAAAGTCAAACAACCATCTGCAACCAAGGAACCTGTACAGGGGTATGGACCCTTGAAAGCACTCAGAAAACCAGTTGACCGCAGTCATACAAAAGAAAGAAGAAGAAAAAAATTGAAATAACTAATTCAAAAGATAGCACATTCAAAAAAAGAAGCAACAGTTCCCTCAGATGAGAAGGAACCAGCACAAGAATTGCAGCAGCACAAAAGCCAGAGTGTTTCATCACCTCCAAAGGATTACACCAGCTCTAAACAAAATGAAGTGTCCAAAATGGCAGATATAGAATTTGAAAGACATGGCCATACTAAAAAGGAACCAAAATGAACTCCGGAAATTAATTGAGAAATTTCAAAATACAGTTGCAAGCCTTAACAAAACTAGACAAAGCAGAAGAATTTTAGAGCTTGAACACCAATAATATGATCAACCCAGTTAGACAAAAATAGGGAAAAAAGAACTTTTAAAAATGTACAAAGCCTTTGAGAAATGCAGGATTTTATAAGGAGACAAAACCTACAACTGATTGGCATGCTTGAGACAGAAGAAGAGAATGGAAACAACCTGGAATATACTTGAGGACATAATCCAAGAAAACTTCCCCAGTCTTTCAAGGTCAACATGCAGATACAAGAAATTCAGAGACCTCTGTGCAATATTATGAAGTTGCTATCCCCAATATAGTACATAGTCATCAGACTGTTCAAGATCAACATGAATGAAAAAAAAACCTTAAAAGCAACTAGAAAGAAGAGTCAGACCACTTACCAAGGGAGACCCATCAGCCTAGCTGCAGACCACTCCACAGAAATTTTACAAGTCAAAAGAGATTGGGGACTGATTTTTAGCATTCTTAAAGGAAATGCCAACCAAGACTTTCTTACCACATAAAACAACCTTAATTAACAAGGGAGAAATAAAGTCTTTCCCAGGCAAGCAGTTGCTAAGGGAATTAGTCACCACTAGACCAGCCCTACAAGAGATGCTTGAAGGCGTTCTGGAACATGACAAGAAAAGAATGGTACCACCTATCACCATACACAAAAATTAACTCTAAATGGATCAGAGACCTAAACGTAAAACCTCAAACTATAAGAATCCCAGAAAACTTTGGAGACTCCCTTATGGTAATTGGAACTGGCAACCAATTTCTGATCAGAACCCTGAGTGCCCATACCATAAGAAATAACGTAGATAAGTGGGACCTCATCAAACTGACGAGCTTCTTCAAAGCAAAAGAAACTGTCAAGAGAGCAAGAAGACAGCCCACAGAATGGGAAAAAATATTTGCCAACTGTATATTTGACAAATGCCTAACATCCAGGATCTATAAGGAACTCAAACATGCCAAAAGGAAAAAAACCTAACAGCCCCATTAAAAAGTGGGCAAAAGAGGGCAACCCCCTTGGGTCCCCTCCTACTGTGGGAACTTTTCTGTCCTCTCAATAAATCCTGCTTTAAGAAGAAAAGTGGGCAAAAGATATGAATAGACATTTCTCAAAAGAGAATATACAGGCAGCCAACAGACACATGAAAAAGTGCTTACCCTCACTAATCATCAGAGGAAGGCAAATCAAAAGCACACTGATATACCACCTAACCCCAGTAAGAATGGCCATGATTAATAAAATAAACAACAACAGATGCTGGTAAGGATGCGGAGAAAAAGGAATGTTTCTACATTGCTGATGGGAATGCAAACTAGTACAACCTCTTTGGAAGACAGTGTGGTGATTTCTGAAAGAACTAAAAATTGACCTTCCATATGACCCAGCAATTCCCATATTGGGAATATACCCAGAAGAACTCAAATCATTCTCAAAAAAGATACCTGCACACATGTTTGTTGCGGCTCTATTCACAATAGTAGAAACATGGAACCAACCATGCTGCCCTTCGAAGTTGGACTGGATTTAAAAAATGTGGTACATATACACAGTGGAATATTATGCAGCCATAACGAAGGACAAACATATGAACTTCACAGCAACTTGGATGAATTTAGAGTCGGTCATACTCAGTGATCTATCACAGAAGCAGAGAACAGAGTACCATATGTTTTCACTCATAAGCGGACCTTGAACTATTATCATAATACTATAAGAAAGGGATTGGCAATAGTGGGAAACTGCTGGGGGTGGGGGTGGGATTGGCAGTTGAGGGAAACTGCTAGGGGAGGGAGGGGCACACCTCATCAACAAGGTGCTTGCATAATCAATGCTTGTATACCTAACCCTGAATAGTACCCCACATCTTTAAGATAAAAATAAAAATAAAAAAATGATACCACCTTACACAAAAGCACATATGAGATGGGACACAAAAAAGCTGGAATTATTTTTTTAGAGGGTGGACTCCTTGTAATACAGGCTTCCCCTGCTATGTTAGTGTTCTAGGAACCCATCTGCATCAGTGTACCAGCTGGTGTTGTTGTGAGGCTGTTTTGGCTTCAGTGAATTTTTTTTTTTTTTTTTGGCGATTCTTTCAGCACTTTTGCCCATTTCCTCATGGGCGATTTACGAGTACACCTGCCCACACCACACTTAGTATTCAGCAGTTTTTGATCAAAAACAGTATGACCTCCATGCCTCACCTTCCCTATTCACCTGATCTCATCCCAAGTGACTTTTTTGTTTGTTTCCGTGGATGAAAAAAAGTCCTCAAAGGGAAACGTTTTGCTGATGTGGAAGAGGTGGAACAAAAAACAGCAGAAGCACTAAAAGGCATCAAAACTGACAAGTTCAAAAACTTTTGAGCAGTGGAAAAAGCATCTCAGTAGGTGTGTTGCATCAAATTAAGAGTACTTTAAAGGTGACTGAAGTTCAAACATGTAAGAATAGATATACAATTTTTCACATATAAACTCCGGGTTTTTTGTCCCCCTTGTATAAGAACATAGTCTACAGACACTACAAAGCCACCACAAAACCAAGTCTGCAAAGCCACTAGTTAACAACACTATGATTGGAACAAAATCCCACATATCAGTAGTAACCTTGAGTGTCTATGGCTTAAATGCCCCTTAAAAGACATAGAGTGGCAAGTTAGATTAAAAAAAAAGACCCATCCTTCTGCTGTCTTCGGGGGACTCATCTCACTCCCCACACAACACCCATAGGCTTAAGGTAAAGAGATGGAGAAAGATCTGTCACACAAGTGGTAAATAAAAAAGAGCAGGGGTCAGTCACTATTCTTGTATCAGATAAAACAGACTTTAAACCACCAACAGTAAAAAAAAGGGCAGTAAGGTGTATTGCATAATGATAAAGGATTCAATCCAACAAGAAGACTTTACTATCCTAAATATATACACACCCAACATTGGAGCACCCAGATTTATAAAAACAATTACTACTAGACCTAAGATAAGACTGAGGCAGCACACAATCATAGTGGGATCTTCAACTCTCCACCAACAGCTTTAGACAGATCATCAAAACAGAAAACTAACCAAGAAATTCTGGACTTAAATTCAACACTTGATCAGTTGGACCTAATAGACATCTACAGAATGCTTCACCCAACAACCATAGAATATATATTTTTTTGTCAACTGCACACAGAACATATTCTAAAATCCACCTCATGCTTGGTCATAAAGCAAGTCTTCATAAATTCCAAAATACCAAAATTATACCAAGCATCATCTCTGACCACAGCAGAATAAAAATATAAATCAATAACCAAGAGAAGCTCTCAAAATCACACAAGTACATGAAAACTAAACAACATGCTCTTGAATTTTTTTGGGTAAACAACAAAATCAAGACAGAAGGTTTAAAATTCTTTGAAACAAATTAAAATAAAGACACAACATACCAAAATCTCTGGAATGCCACAAAATCAGTGCTAAGAGCAAAGTTTATAGCACTAACTGCCCACTCAAGATAATAGGAAAATCTCAAAAAACAACCTGACATCTCAACTAAGGGAACTAGAAAAACAAGAACAAGCTAAACTCAAAACTAGCAGTAGAAAAGAAATAGCAAAAAACAGATCAAAGATAAATGAAGCTGAAATAAAAAACTATACAAAGAATTAATGAAACAAAGAGCTGTTTGTTTGAAAGGAGAAACAATACTGATAGATCTCTGTCCAGATTAATAAAGGGGGAATCTAAATAGGTACAATCAGAAATAAAAAGGTAACATTACAGCCAATCCTCCAGATATACAAAAGATTCTTAGAGATTAGTGTAAGTATCCATATGAGTGTAAACTAGAAAATCTAGAAGAAATGAACAAATTCCTGGAAATACCACAACCTCCAAAAACTGAAACAGGAAAAAATTAAAATCCTGAACAAACCAGCAATGAGCCATGAGATTGAATCAGTAATTTAAAAAACCTACAAACAGAAAAATCTTCTGGACCAGGTGGATTCACAGCTGAATTCTACTTGATGTACATGGAATAGCTGATACTAGCCCTACTGAAACTATTCCCAAAAATTGAGGAGAAAGGACTCTTCCTTAAATCATTCTATGAAGCCAATATCTTCCTGATGCCAAAACCTGGCAAAGACACAACAAAGAAAGAAAACGACAGACTGATATTCCTGATGAACATAGACATAAAAATTATCCAAAAAAACCCCACAAAAAACCCCAAAAAACCCCCACAAACAAACAAACCATAAAAACACATTCATTAGCACATCAAAAAGATTATTCATCATGATCCCATTATTCCTGGAATGCAAGTTGAGTTCAACAAATCAAATCTACCACATAAACAGAATTAAAAAACAAGAATCACATGATTCTCTTAACAGATGCAGAAAAAGCATTGGATAAAATCAAACATCCTTTCATGATAAAAACCTTCAACCATCTAGACATTGAAGAAACATACCCCAAAATAATAAAAGCCATCTATGACAAACTCACAACCAACATCATACAAAATTGTCAAAAATTGGAAGCATTCTCTTTAATAACTGGAATAAGACAAAGATGACATCTCTCACCACTCCTATTTAACAGTACTGGAAGTGTTAGCCAGAGAAGTCAAGCAAGAGAAAGAAATACAAGGTGTCCAAACAGGAAAAGAGAAAGTCAAATTATCTCTCTTTGCAGATGATATGATTCTACATCTAGAAAACCCTGAAGACTCCACCAAAGACTCCTAGACCTGATAAGCAACTTCAGTAAAGTCTCAGGACACAAAATCAACATTCAGAAACCATTAGCCATTTCTGTACACCAACAACATTCACACTGAGAACCAAATCAAGAACACAATGTCATTTACAATAGACACCGAGAAAAAATAAAATACTCGGGAATATATCTACCAAGAAGGACAAAAAACATCTACAACAAGAACTACAAAGCACTACTTAATGAAATAAAAGATGATACAAACACAAATGGAAAAACATTCTATTCTCATGGATTAGAAGAATCACTATCATTGAAATGTCCACACTGCCCAAAGCAATCCACAAATTCAACACAATCCCTATCAGCATCATTTTTCACAGAATTAGTAAAAAATAATTCTTAAACTCATATGGAAACAAAAAAATTAGAATAGCCAAAGCAATCCTAAGTGAGAAGAACAATGCCAGAGGCATCACACTGCCAGACACAGAATTTACTACAAGGCTACAGTAACCAGAACAGCATGATACTGGTTCAAAAATAGACACACAAACCAATGGAACAGAATAGAGAACCCAGAAATAAAGCTGCTCACCTATGCCTAACTGATCTTCAACAAAGTTGGCAACAATAAACACTGGGGAAATGTCACCCTATTTAACAAATGGTGCTGGGAGAACTGGCTGACCATATCTAAGAACCTGGGAGGGCTCCTTGCGCATGCAAGTCCCTATGGAGACCCAGAGAACATTTGTCCCACAGTCCATTACGAAGACATGGGCTTGTCTTTTGTTTTCTTTCTTTCCTTCTTTCTTTCCTTCTTTCTTTCTTTCTTTCTTTCTTTCTTTCTTTCTTTCTTTCTTTCTCTTTCTTTCTTCTTTCTTTCTTTTTTAAGATGTGAGGTACAATTCAGTGTTAGGTATATGAATGTTAATTATGCAGGTACCCTTGTTGATGAGGTGTGCCCCTCCCTCCCTGAGAGTTTCCCTCAGCTGTCAATCTCTTTTGTTTTCTTATACAGGCATACCTCAGATATTTTGAGTTTGGTTCTAGGCCACAGTAATAAATCAATAAATCAATTACTGCAGTAAAGTGACTATAACAATAAGACACATGAATTTTCTGATTTCCTAGTGCACATAAAAGTTAGGTTTAAATGTACAATAGCATGTCTAAAAAAGTGCAATAGCGTGTCTTAGTTTAAAAAATACTGTATTAATAAAAATACTGTTGATCATCTACCAACAAAAAAAGGGTAATGAACATGAACAGATCCTTCTCAAAGGAAGACATACAAGAAGCCAAAAAAAAATGTGAGAAAATGCTCAACATCACTAATCATCAGAGAGATACAAATCAAAACCACAGTGAGGTCCTATCTCACACCAGCCAGAATGCCTATTATTAAAAAGTCAAAAAACAACAGATGTCATCAAAGTTTCAGAGAGTGAGGAATGTTTATATACTGTTGGTAGAAATGTAAGCTAGTTCAGCCCCTGTGGAAAGCAGTTTAGAGATTTCTCGGAGAACTAGTAAAACAGATTTGTCATTCATTCCAGTAATCACACTACTGGGTATATACACAAAGGAACATAAATCATTTCAACAATAAGACACCTGTACTTGTACATTTATCATAGCACTATTTGTAATACCAAAGACATGGAATCAACCTAGGTGCCCATCAATGGAGAATTGGATAAAGACAATATGGTACATATACAACATGTAATACTACACAGCCACAAAAGAGAACACAATCATGACCTTTGCAGAACATGGATGCAATTGGAGGATGTTATTCCAAGTGAATTGACACAGAAACAGAAAACAGAGTACTGCATGTTCTTACTTATAAGTGGGAGTTAAACATTGTTTTTGCACAGACATAAAGATGGGAACAACAGACTCTGAGTAATCCTAAAGGAGTACTCCTTTAAGGGTCTTAAAGGAGGGAGGAAGCAGGAAAAGGTTGAAAAACTACCTATGGGGTACCATGTCACTATTTGGGTGATGTGTTCAATAGAAGCTCAAACCTCACCGTCACAGAATGCACCCATGTAACAAACCTGCGCATGTATTCCTCAAATCTAAAATAAAGTAAAATTAAAAATAAATAAACAAAAAGAATAAGAATAAGGGATAAGAATAAGATATTAACAAGAAATGATAATGAGATTGGCATCATACTTTCACTAGCATCACTGAATCCTAGAAATAAGCAGGGTCATATCCTCAAATTTCTTAGTGAAAATTATTTTGATTTAGAAATCTATACCAGGCAAGCAACAAATCAAATGAGAGAGCAAATTTATTCCTTTCTTGGGATCTTTACTCTTGCAATGTCTGCACCTGTCTTTGAATGGCTTGCATCTTTTTCATTATTCAATGTCATCTTTTTAGAGAAGCCTTTTCGGATACCCTGTCAAAGTAGCCAACCCACCAAAAATCTCTTTATTCTATTCTTGCTTTATTTTTCTCACAGTATTTATCACTAGTTAATTTTTTTTCATTTCTTGACATGTTTGTTGTCTAACTCTCTCCATAAGTGCATTGTTTTTTTTCACCATTGTGTCCTTAAGTTCCTAGAACTATGCTTGACACATAATGGGAGCCTCATTGTTATTTGTTGAGTGAATGAAAAAAATGAATGAATGTCTAAGCTGCCAAATTATGAGCCTCTACAATGGAAATTATATCATACTCATCTCTCTCTCTCTCTCTCTCTCTCTCTCTGTCTCTCTTTTTTTGAGTTGGAGTCTCACTCTATCACCCAAGCTGGAGGGCAGTGGCATGCTCACAGCCACCACAGCCTTGACCTGCTGGGCTTAGGCAATCCTTCCACCTCAGCCTTCCAAGTAGCTGGAACCACAAACACATGCCACCATGCCCAGCTAATTTTTTGATTTATTGTAGAGATAAGGTCTCACCAAGTTGCCTGGGCTGGTCTTGAACCCATGGGCTCAGGCAATCCTCTCACCTTAGCCTCCCAAAGTGCTGGGATTATAGGCATGAGCCACTGTGCCCAGCCATCTCTATATTTTTAAGAGTGCTTTACACAAAGTACTGTTCAGGAACTATCTATTGAATGATTATTAAATGAAGAAGTATTCTTGAATTAACTACATTCTTACTGGCTCAGCAGTTTTGATTGTGTGGCATTTGTACCAGGACATTGTCAACATAGTCAGACATAATATGTGCTCTCATTTGTTGAAGTAAACTGAAGCAGAAATTCTTCCTAATTTAAACACTTCAGTTTTTCCCCATTTTGGGAAATGTCTCTAGAAGATCTGGCAGACTAGGAAGCATGTTTAGCAAAGCTGCTTCCTGATAAGTCCACAGGTGATCTGGGAGCTTGATCCTCTCTCTCTCCACAGAGACCAGCACTCCCAATGACAACGCCTTCTGAATTCTGATCTGTTAACTAGGAGTATATTTGTGAGACAGAACGCTTGAAATTGGAATGATGTCAGAAATTCAGACTTTGCTTTTGGGGTAAACCACAACGTAAAACACAGATGTAAAGGGCCAAAGGACCAAGGAGTCCTGTGTTTTCACAGCTGCCCATGAAGAGTGGGAGATCCATTATGAAAGCAGTGGCCATAGTTCTAGATCACTTTTGTCAAGAGTGACAAAATTGAGTATTTCTTTCAGCCTTTACTGGAACCACTTTTTGCTAAATGGGAGACTGGGTCTGACTGGATCTGGCAATTAACAATCTTTAGGGTTTATAGCAATAACCAAACTAACAATTTCTTGTTTCTTTCTCCCTATAGAAAAGAAGTTAAGTGAAACATTAAAGACTAAGTACCAATAAACTTCATCACAATA
>JAPVLO010003629.1:0-21283 GCA_027257055.1 Cephalopachus bancanus | reverse complement strand
CTCTTGTGAATAGACCTGCAACAAACTTTCATGTGCAGGTATCTATTTTGTAGAATGATTTGAGTTCCTCGAAGTATATTCCCAAAAGGGGAATTGCTGGGTTATATGGAAGGTCAATTTCTCATTCTTTCAGAAATTGCCACACTGTCTTCCAAAGAGGTTGCACTAGTTTGCATTCTCACCAGCAGTGTAGAAGCGTTCCTTTTTCTACGCATCCTCACCAGCGTCTGTTGTTGTTTTATTAATAATGGCCATTCTTATTGGGTTAGGTGGTATCTCAATGTGGTTTTGATTTGCATTTCTCTGATGATAAGTGGGGCTGAGCACTTTCTCATGTGTCTTTTGGCTGCCCTATATCTTCTTTTGAGAAGTGTGTATTCATGTCTTTGCCCACTTTTTTTTTTTTTTTAAGTTGGAGTCTCACTCTGTTACCCAGACTGGAGTGCAGTGGCCGCTTCCGGCCACCGCAGCCTCGACCTGCTGGGCTCCAGCGATCCTTCCACCTCAGCCTTCCGAGTAGCCGGAATTACAGGCGTGCGCTACCACGCCGGCTGATTTTTTGATTTATTGTAGAGATGAGGTCTTGCTGCCCAGGTGGGTCTCGAACCCGCGGGTTCAGGCAATCCACTCACCTCAGCCTCCCAAAGGTGCGGGATTACAGGCTGAGCCACCCAGCCCGGCTTGCCCACTTTTTAATAGGGCTGTTTGTGTTGGTTTTTTTTCTCCTTTTGGTGCATTTGAGTTCATTGTAGATCCTAGACGTTAGGCCTTTGTCAGCTATACAGTTGGCAATTTTTTTTTCTCATTCTGTGGGCTGTCTCCCTGCTCTCTTGATGGTTTCTTTTGCTTTGCAGAAGCTTGTTAGTTTGATAAGGTTCCACTTGTCTCTTATTTCTTAAGGTATGGACATTTAGGGTTCTGAATAGGAATTGGTTACCAGATCCAATTTCCATATCAGTATCTCCTGTGTTTTCTAAGATTCTTATGGTTTGAGGTTTTATGTTTAGGTCTTTGATCCATTTAGAGTTAACTTTGTGTATGGTGATAGGTAGGGGTCCCGTTTCAATCTTCTGCATGTAGTCAGCCAGTTTTCCCAGCACCATTTACTGAATAGGTTCTCCTCTCCCCAGGGGTTGTTGTTAGAGGCTTTGTCAAAGATGAGTTGGTTGAGAAATTGAGGCTTTGCGTCTGAAATCTCT
Organism: Cephalopachus bancanus; assembly: GCA_027257055.1. Classification (NCBI taxonomy): domain Eukaryota; kingdom Metazoa; phylum Chordata; class Mammalia; order Primates; family Tarsiidae; genus Cephalopachus; species Cephalopachus bancanus. The sequence goes on along the minus strand of JAPVLO010003629.1, from coordinate 20,084 downwards.
ATCTTGTTACATTGGTCTGTGTGCCAGTTCTTGTACAATACAAGGCTATTTTGATTACTATAGCCTTATAGTAAATTTTGAAATCTGGAAGTGTGATACCTCCTACTTTGTTTCTTTTGCTAAGGAGTGTTTTGGCTATTCGTGGTCATTTATGTTTCTGCATTAATTTCTGTATTGTCATTTCCAGGTCTGAGAAGATAATGTTGGTAACTTAATGGGTGTTGTGTTGAATCTGTAGATTGCCTTTGGTAGGATGGACATTTTAACAATTTTAACAATTTTGATTCTTCCTATCCATGAGCATAGATTATATTTTCCATTTGTTTGTGTCTTCTTGGATTTCTTTGAGTAGTGTTTTGTAGTTCTCATTGTAAAGGTCTTTCACTTCTCTGGTTAAGAAGATGCTGAGGTATTTTATTTTTTTGGTGGCTATTGTAAATGGGATTGTACTTTTATTATTTTTAATTCAAAATTAAGTATTATTTGAGACAGCTTCCATTACTGACATGTTTTGGAGATTTTTTGGGGGGAGGGGTGCCTTAGTTTTAAGCATCTATCAAATTCTTAGAAATCACCAAAGAAAAAATACAGTGACATTTTAAAGCAATAATGTTAATTTATTTAAAAAATTACTTTTATATAAAATATATATATATGTGCATATATATTTGCATCCATCCATATGTATATGTGTCCATGTGCATGTATACATACATACATATACATATATTTAATGAATACTTGCATTAAGTGTCAGTTTCTTTTACTCCTGGCATCTGTTTTCAGGATTAATTAAAATGTGATGAGTGGATATACAATGTATTCTGTTAAAGAATAATGGTTAAGGATAATAGCCATATTTATTTGCATTGAGACAGTTAAAGTATGTTAAATAAGATTAAAATACCAAAAAGTAAACTGTTGAGTATACATGGGGACATAATAGTGGGAAGTTTGCTTTCAATTTAAGTATTCATGAATCAAATAATACCTCACCTTACAGCACAGAGGGGAAAGGAAAGTGAGCTGGACTGGATTCCCACAACAGAATGGGACAATTATTGGAACTAATTAACATGTGTTTCCGGCAGTTTGAAATGTTACTTCATTTTCGGGAAGTGGGATAAAATGGATCTTTCTAATTCTCTTTCTCTAGCCTGCACTTATTTATGTTTATTAAATAGTATATAGTAGTATATCAAAGATGGGGAAAGGTTATTGAAGCACCATAAATAAATATTTATGTGCAAATATTTAAGTTATGTGATTAAAATCTCAGCATGGTCAGTTGTAGATGATATGCTTTTACATATAACAGTTAATTTTAAGATCTTTGAAAGCTTAGAGGTATTTAGGCTAACCCTAAGTAAAAAGCAATATTAACATAAAGATAATAATGACAATGATAACAAAAATAATTCACAACAGTTGACACTAAAGAATCTGCAAATAAAAATACAATTGGATTTTATCTTTGATATATTTCATCACCTTTTAACTGTGTTCTTATGAATATTTGTGACACTTAAGTATCTTAGAGAGTGTCTTTGTTATTTTTCTTGTCTAGGTTTGCACTCTTGATATTTAAATTGCCTTTCTGAGGAGCAGGATGAAGACTGAACTCTTTTTGTGACCTTTATTAGAAGACCACGTTAGAAGGTGGTTTGTCATGCTCAAGGTTTTCCTAAATAAAATGTCCATAGGGTTTGCCTATTCCGTGCAATGGTTTTGACTTGTATTTTCTAATAATACCAGATTTAGGATGACTTAGTCACTTGAGCTTGCTATTTTGCTACTGGGGAGGGAAATGCAGGCCTAAGGTTGGGGCACAGATACAGGTAACATTCCATTTTTCAGCAATATCTGCCAGAATGTCTTTGATGGACATGGACATGAATTTCGAAAATAATCATTAACTAACTTCTTCATTTATGCATCACACAAACTGCCTTTTAACTATGAGGTAATTTTCTTAGCCCTGTGGTACAAAATCTCTCAGTCTACAAAAAAGGACAAAATCTGGTTCATCCTTGATCTCCCAGAGCAGTTGAATGAAGTTGGCATGGACACATCAATAGATGTTGACATATCCAGCCATCTTGAGTGTCATTTAACAGGCAAAAGTAATATTTATGTTTGAAGTTCAGCTTGAGTGTCTAAGTGTGTGTGTGTGGGAGGGTGGTTTCTAGTATATATTCCTTATTTTTTATTATTTATTTATTTATTTATATTTTAATTTTAAAGATGTCAGTGTTAGGTATAAAAATGGTCATTGCCCAGGTCATTTATTATTTGCCTTTTCACATTGATATAGTCTCAATTACATACAAAATAAATAATTTGCTATTAAAGTCCATTCTGTCATAATTTCATTTATTACTTGCAAGAACTCTTACAGGGAATTTATTTTCCAGATATCCTCTACTTTTTTCAAAACTTTACTCTTCACAAATACTCAAACTTTTTTTTATCTTAACAAGCAAACTTTAGCTGTTTAATCTGAATTTCTTTACAGCCTTGAAATCTAATATCTGCTTCCAATAATTCAATGACACTTTCCTCTTTGAAGACATTAATACACTGTTTAAACTTATTTATTGACCTTTTCTTAAGTTTCAGGTACTATTCTAGGTACTTGGAATGTGGCAGCTCAAAAAGCAAATATCCCTGCTCTCAGGGAGCTTAAGTTCGCATACTTTTTTTTTTTTTTTTGAGTTGGAGTCTCACTCTGTCACCCAGACTGGACTGCAGTGGCCGCTCCCAGCCACCGCAACCTCGGTCTGCTGGGCTCCGGCGATCCTTCCGCCTCAGCCTTCCAAGTAGCCAGAATTACAGGCATGTGCTACCACACCCGGCTGATTTTTTGATTTATTGTAGAGATGAGGTCTCGCTGCCCAGGAGGGTCTCAAACCCACGGGATCAGGCAATCCACTCACCTCAGCCTCCCAAAGGTGCGGGATTACAGGCTGAGCCACCGAGCCTGGTTTAAATTCACATACTAATGATTATTTAACATAATAGTTTTAATGTATTTTCCATGAGCTTTTACAACTTTTCTCATGTTAGACTCCTCTTTTATCATTTTATTTTCTTTATTCAGCATTAATAATATAATAATATACTGGTTTCTACCACCTCTAAAGCAATTTTTTTACTTAATAATTGATCTTTCTAAATTTTAAAACTCTTGAGATCCTATTCTCAGCCATATTCCTTTTTCCTCCAAATTTCTCACTTGTATATTTCATAGTCTTATGCAGGCATTCCAATGTTTTTTTTCATGGATCAGTCATGCATATTTAGATGAAAGTTTTATATGTTTCTATATTTATAAATAGTATTGGGATATATCTATTTGAAACCTAAGAGATCAACACTTGAAGATATTAATTCTGCATCTCAAATATCTATCTTCTTATGTTTTAAACTTAGAGACATGTTAAGACTTTCTTTTCCATTTCTACAACATCTACTCCTCATCTCTTCGGACCATCTAATTTACCATTAAATTCTGTTGATTCTTTCTTTACAATGTCTCTTATTTATTCTTTGTTTCTAGACTTACATGGTGTATTGTCCAGAAGAGAGACTTGCAACAAAAATTTACATCAAAATTACGCTCACTGGTTTTTAAAATATAACTAAAATTCAGTAGTTGGATATATTGCTTGGGTAGGATAGAATAAGCTAGCATGTAAACCTAGATGCATATAATGCCTCAAATACTATAGACATATTTTTATTACTTATGTTAGTTATAGGTTTTCCCAGGCCAATAGGTGATGTTTCTCCTTGGTTCACTGTTATGAGCTAAATTGTATTTCTCCCCAAGTAATATGTTGGCATTCTAACCCCCAGTACCTCAGATTGTGACTGTATTTAGAGATAGGGTTCTTAAAGAGGGTTACATTAAAATGAGTCATTCAGTTATGCTATAATTCATTATGACTGCTGACCTTAAAGAAGAGGAGATAAGGACACAAGCAACACAGAGTAAAGGCACAGAGTAAAGGCACAAAGTAAAGACCATTGTTATAATGGGAGAAGACAGCCATCTGCAACCCAAGGACAGAGGTCTCTCAGAATAAATCACACCTCCGAATTCCTTGACCTTGGACATCCATCAGAGTTGTGAGAAAATAAATTTCTGTTGTTTGAGTCACACAATTTTTGATATTTGTTATGGAAGCCCAAGCTTAATAACATGGTGGCATTCACTTAATAAGTGTTCAGCAAATACTTATTAGGACTGCTGAAAAGGCATTCACACTAACTAGCTCTCCCTCTACTCCAAGACCAAGTCCATTACCAACTATTTCTGTCTGATTATCCCGTTACCTCTCTGTCTCAATATCAAATTGATATTAGGCTCCAGATTTCTTTTTTTTTTTTTCTTTTGACAGTCACACATCTGCCTTTACTGTAAGTAGCAAGCGGGATGCTTCCAGCACAGTAAAAAATTAATTTACAAAAGCAGGATTCAGTGAAGCCGCCTGGCTGGTGCCCTCCGGCGCTCACACGTAGATCCCGACCCAGAGCAGCAGGAAGAGGACTCCAAAGCCCATGACGAGCGAGGCCACCAGGGAGATGAGGAGTTCTTTGTAAATATCGCGAGTGTACTTGGTGGAGGTGACCTCATACACGAAGAACCAGGCGGCGAAGAACATGCCAATGGCCAAGAGCACCACGGTCAGATGTGGAAAGACCGCTGGGTTCACAGGGCTGGTGTATCTGCTCATAGCCTCGAGCTCCATTTTGCCGGGCTCTGGGCGAGCCGCCGATCCGCCTAGCCTCCAGATTTAATTGAACTCCAGAAATAGTTAATTAGTAGTTTAGAAAAATATAATGTTAGCAATTAAGGCGTTAACATCTTGACTAATTGCATCTATTATCCTCCATCTGTTGCTTTTTCAATGAGTCAGCAAATAGCCCAACAATCATGCAGGCTGAATGAAATCAAAGTGCATGTCAAAAGTGGGTTGTCACAGAGAGATTTTCAAGCCAATGTGTCTAGTTTTTAGTTAGCCTCTGACATTATTTATTTATTTATTTATTTTGAGTCGGAGTCTCCCTCTGTCACCCAGACTGGAGTGCAGTGGCCGCTCCCTGCCACTGCCGCCTCGACCTGCTGGGCTCCGGCGATCCTTCCGCCTCAGCCTTCCAGGTAGCTGGAACTACAGGCGTGCGCTACCACGCCTGGCTAATTTTTTGATTTATTGTGGAAATGAGGTCTCACCAAGTTGCCCAGGAGGGTCTCGAACCCGTGGGCTCAGGCAATCCTCTCACCTCAGCCTCCCAAAGGCGCGGGATTACAGGCTGAGCCACCGAGTCCGGCAGCCTCTGACATTTAATGTTACAAATTTGAGAACATTTTCGTTAGCCTTTGGAGGTATCCATTTTCTCTTTTATTTGTTTTTTATTTATTTATTTTTGGAGTTGGAGTTTTACTCTATTGCCCAGACTAGAATACAGTGAGCACACTCACAGCCACCCCACCATTAACCTGTTGGACTCTGGCAATCCTTCCACCTCAGCCTTCCAAGTACCTGAAATTACAGGTGCCTGCTACCACGGCCAGCTAATTCATTTATTTATTTATTGTGAAGATGAAGTCTCTCCAAGATGCCGGGCTGGTGTCAAACCTGTGGGCTCAGGCAATCCACTTACCTCGGCCTCCCAAAGTGCTGGAAATACAGGCTGAGCCACCGAGCCCAGCCTATTTTCTCTTTTAAAATGTAGGACAATATTGATTACTTCACAACCTTGTTATTAGGATGAAATAAAACAAGTCATGAGCAGTTTCTAACACAGTGCCTGGTGGATATAATTATTTCCTCTATGTGGCCCTTTTTCATTAAATTGCACCAAACTGGTTTTAAACATCTTTTCAAATAAAAAATTTTATACAAGTACATTTAACAGTGTTTATTTGAGAATAGAATGATTCCTAAGTTGGCTAGCACTCAGAATCAAAAGAGGTTTAGAGAGCTCTGCCTCGCAACACGACCAGGGAGCTTTTATAGGCTGAACACTAAAGCAACGTAGGTAAATTACCTGTCTACAGGAAGGTCACTTCCTTATTTGGGCATGAAGTGGTGGAGCATTTGCTTTCAGTATGGTCTGATGGGAGGAACCTAGTTTTACAACCAATTCCTGAATGGCTGTTTGAGATTAACCAAGACTTAATTATTTATTTACTTATTTTGTCAATTACAAGAGATGTTTCTAAGTTAAGTTCCAGTGTGTTTGTTGAGAGCTCTGATTACAGTCACCCTCAAGCTAACAGCCTGCTACTTATTTTGGTTTAACACAGGATTCAATAAGAATCATTAGTAGATTTCACTATAAAATAGAAGCAAAGTATATAGCATATATAAAATTATAAATGACAAGTTTTTTATTCAAATATTTCATCATGAGTATAAATATAGAAGCAGAAATAGATACATAAGTGTATTGTAATTCTTTAACAAATATTTTTATAACATTTGACTTTTTAAAGATAGAATATTTGTAAAGAAGATTTGGCCATCTTTGCTTCAGATAAATGCACTATTTAATTTTATTATAAAATAGAAAATTTAAAAGTTTCACATTTGAAATCAAAAGAGAAAAAACGTAAATAATTAACATGGATGTCTTAGTGCTGTTAAATCCCCTAGAGGATCTCCATTTATAGTTTGGACGTTTAATCTATTTGTCAATTTTGTATGCACTTCTGGCTCACCATTTATTTAGCTTTAGTTTTGAATACCGCAAGTGATTAAAAAATCAAATATTATTATTATTATTATTTGAGTTGGAGTCTCACTCAGTCACCCAGACTGGAGTGCAGTGGCCGCTACTGGCCACCGCAGCCTCGGCCTGCTGGGCTCTGGCGATCCTTCCGTCTCAGCCTTCCAAGTAGCTGGAACTACAGGCGCGTGCTACCACACCTGGCTAATTTTTTGATTTATTGTAGAGATGAGGTCTTGTCAAACTGCCCATGCAGGTCTCAGGCAATCCACTCACCTCAGCCTCCCAAAGCGTGGGATTACAGGCTGAGCCACTGAGCCCAGCTAGCAAATATTATTTATTCCAAGTATATTAAACAGAAAATCATGGCTTATTTCTTCACAGGTATGTAATATAAATTAAATCTGGGTCATAGGGAGATACTTTTACACCTGAGTCCAAAGTTTATCATTGATACGCAACTTTCCAAGGTCATAAAATGGGTAAATAGCATGATGTTCTAATGGTTAAAACCAGTGATTTGCTATTATGGATATAAGTTAGAATTGGGGCTTTAAGACTCCAGAGCAGGATGATCATAGCTTGTTCACTTGAATCATCTTAACTTCAGTTCACCCATCCGTGAATGATGATGTCACCTCACTCTATGAAAACAGTATGAGTCAATGCATGTAAAGTGTTTAATGTTGTATCTGGCACATAATAAGTGTGTGATAAACTAAGTTTTTAATAAGGTAACGAAGATTACATGTTTTCTTCATAGAGTGCAATTACTATTTGTTTAAAGTTGAGCCAAAATTACAGGAGCTTTAAAAAATTCAAAAATCAATTTATTGAATGTATTGTCTGCATCCCTTATATATTAAAACTAGCAAAATATGTCTAGAGTCTCATACTTTCATGCTCCTAGTTATTTTTACCCCTCATTTAAGAATCATGTACACTGGAAAGTAATGAAAGTTTCAGAAATGTATGAAAAATGAAGAAATTATACAAATATTGAGTTCCTTCTGAAAAATATTTGTGTGTACATATTTACACACATGCATACACACAGGGGGGTCCTTTGCGATGACCTTTAAATGTTACCAAATAGCCGGGCTCGGTGGCTCAGCCTGTAATCCTGCGCCTTTGGGAGGCTGAGGTGAGTGGATTGCCTGAGCCCGCGGGTTCGAGACCCGCCTGGGCAACTTGGCGAGACCTCATCTCTACAATAAATCAAAAAAATTAGCCGGGCGTGGTAGCGCGCACCTGTAGTTCCAGCTACTTGGAAGGCTGAGGCGGAAGGATCGCCGGAGCCCCGTAGGTCGAGGCTGCGGTGGCCGGGAGCGGTCACTGCACTCCAGTCTGGGCGACAGAGTGAGACTCCAACTCAACAACAACAAAAATTACCAAATAACTTCTCTAAATAAAAACATACTACTATCATTTCACATATTATCACATTCTATCACAAATATTTCCATGTTATCATTTCACATACTATTATCTTTTTACAGATCAGGCTTTATTTAGAATCAGAATAAAACATTTGTTATACAAAGACACTGCCACCTAGGGTTCTTTTGCATGCCACATCTTTTTCCTTTAGTGTTTGAATAAATATAGTAGTTACTGCCAAAATACTCCACGTGTTAAGGTTTGAGAAAAATCCTCAAAGTAGCTCAACTTTCCTCTCTTCGGCACATAATGGTGGTAAAAAAATATAAAATCTACAACTTTCTTTTGTCTTCCAATTATATTTATGAGATTTATGGTTTTGAGGACATTTAATATAAAGGAAAAGAAAGTGTGACAAAACACCTAAAGTTATTCTGCACAGAATGAATAGATAGTGATTAGTTTATCTTTTTTTTTTTTTTTTTTTGAGTTGGAGTCCCGCTCTGTCGCCCAGACTGAAGTGCAGTGGCCACTCCCAGCCACCACAGCCTCGACCTGCTGGGCTCCAGCGATCCTTCTGCTCAGCCTTCCAAGTAGCTGGAACGACAGGTGCGCGCTACCACACTCAGCTAATTTTTTAATTTATTGAAGAGATGAGGTCTCGCCAAGTTGACCAGCCGGATCTCACACCCACAGCCTCAGGCAATCCACTCACCTCAGCCTCCCAAAGTGCGGGATTACAGGCTGAGCCACCAAGCCCAGCTTAGTTTATCTTTTATATTAAAGGTTCCCTGTGTTGTGTTAACTAATTAAACTGGCCAAATTAGTGATTCTGGAAGTAAATGCTCCCCTTACAATCTGAGAAAATAAAATGCAATTATTTCTTCTAAAATAAGAGAAGACGGTTGTTTTTGTCTCTTCTCTCTTTTTCTGCTCACCCCTTTGCTCAAATGATATAAACAATATTTAAGGAATATGGTAACCTATTTAATCCATCTTCTTTTTTTCTCCTTCAAGTGAATCCTTGAATAATAAAGGTGGTGGGAAGTGGCAGCAAAGTCTTCCCAGCCTGCAGAGGCAGGTTTCTACAGAATTATTTTTTGCTTTATTTACTTATTTTTATTTTAGATTCCGGGGAACACATGCATATTCGCTACATGGACATATTTTGCTGTGGTGAGGTTTGGGTTTCAGGTGGCTCCTTCCCCAAACAGTGAAGAATGTGCCCTGTACAGAGTTTCTGAACTCTAAACTCCCTCTCCCTTCCCCCTTATTGGTGTCCCTAGTGCTTGTTATTCCCATTTTTGTGACTATTTAGCCTCCACAAGTGAGTGAGAACATGCAGTGTTTGGTTTTCTATTTCTGAGTTAGTTTACTTAGGATGATGATCTCCAGCTCCATTCATGTTGCTGCATGGGCAATTTCATCCTTTTCTAACGGCTGCGTAGCATTCCATAGTGTATATATACCACATTTTTCTTATTCACTGATTGGTTGATGGCACTAACAGGTTGATTCCACATCTCTACAATTGTGCATTGTGCTGCAATTAACATGCAGGTCTTTTTAATACAAATTATCTCTGTCTCTTAGGGTAGATACCTAGTAGTGGGATTGCTGGATCAAACAATACATCTACTCAGTTCTTTGAGTAATCTCCATACTGCTTTCCATAGAGGTTGTACTAATTTACACTCCCAGCAACAGTGTATAAGTGTTCCATTTTCTCTGCGTCACCGCTCCCCTCCAGAAAATCACTATTTCATGTTTCTCACTTGAGAAATGATAGAAGATTCTATTTCTGCTAAATAAAAATGCATGTAACTCCCTTTGAAGAATCGCCTGTTACCATCTAGAGGGAGGGGAAATTACTAATGGCTGCACTTTGCAAGAAATTTTCTATTACTTTTCTTACTTTATTTTTTCTTACATTTGAGGAAAAAAAGTAGTCACTTCAGACCTCCATATTTCACCATACATTACCTTTCCGCTTCATCTCCATAAGCCACTTTTCAATTCTGTCAATCTATCATCTATTTGTATGTCTGCCTCTATCATCTTTCTATCAGTCTGATAAATGTCTATTATCTATTAATTTTTCAATCTTATACAAGAAACTTCATATGTACAGATTGACTCTTCCTTAAATATGCCCTTTATTTTTCTAATGTTGCAACTTTACTCTTGCTCCAGGTATGTTTCCCTATCTTAATTCAATATTGAAATTAATGAATACTTAAATCTTAATTCTTTTTCTTCTATAGATATCATTCCTAACAAATAGTCAAAATTCATTTTTGTTCCTCAATAATATTTTTGTGCATGACTTACTCTAGGCAGTTTTCCTTTGCATGATATTATCATTTCTATAAATTCAACCAAACAAGACAGAGTAGCAATATGCATCAGAATATAAGTGTGTAATAAATTTTACTATGGTTTTTTTTGTATTTGTATCTGCTTTTTGTCACATACATAGACTCTCAGGTGTCCCTTCTCCCAACCTGGGGAGGGGTGGTGGGTTCTGGGGAAGCGGGTATCAGAATGTGAACTTGAAGATCAACAGAAGGTCTGCCTCTCTGAGCAAGGGCTTCTGTGTGGGCTGGAACTTGTACTGTCTGCACTCCTGCCCCTCCAGGCCATCTGTGACTGTACACGGGTCCTATCTGAAACAAGATCACTCTCCCCAGGGACTGGTCATGTTTGGGAGATCTCACCTCCTCTCTTCAGTGTTTCAGCTTCTTTTTCTGCTCTTCGCAGCCCTGAAATTCTATTCCTGAGGCTAGGGAACACCAACACTCCTAACCTCTTTTCTAAGCCTCCTATGGAAATTTCTTCACAAGCCAGGGTGCAGACTCCTGACAACTGGTAAGGCCAGCAGCCCAGAGGCTCACAGCTGACTGTGTCCGAGGGCAGGACAGTAAGCATGAATGCTTATCTGTGTAAGGCAGGGTTGCCACTGAGGCAGGATGTGGAAGGCACAGGGGTCTAGGATGTGCCTGAAAGTGGGGGCAGGAAAGCCCAGGCAGCCAAGGGCATGGGCTTATTTATCATAAAAGTCCACATGGGCTCCAGACTTGAACGTGTCTTTTTTAGCAAACTCAGCAGTTTCTGAGCGGTCCCTCGGCAGTCCACCAGCTCCCCCTTTGCCTTCAGCCCCCACAGCCTATTTCGCAATTCTGGGTCCACGGAGGTCTCCCTGGCCAACTGTTGCATGTCTGTGTCCAGGGGACCTGGGGCGTAGCTCAGCACCTTCACACTCGATTCTTCTGCAGCCAGGACCTGAACAGCATGTCGCGAGCAGCCTTTCCTGCACAGTACAGTGCCCAGCCCTTGAAGGGTTGCAGGGCACAGAGGGATGAGATGTTAACTGCGGTCCTGCTGAGGCCAGGACTGTCGGGGAAGGTCTTCAAGATGCTAGAGGTCAGGCAGAGCACGGAGGTCAAGTTTAAAGCCCAGTAGTTGTTCACTTCACTTGGGTCACTCAGGTCCACGAAGTTTTTGGACACATCTCCAAGAGCGTCCGCGTTGCTGATGAGCAGCAGTCGCTGCAGCCCCTCGGGCCTGGGCAGCTGGCGCAGGGCGCCGAGCAGCCGCTGCGCCCAAGTCGGCGGCCACCCGCACCACGCGCAGACCAGGCCGCCTGGCGCCCAACTCGGCCTCGTCGTCGCGGGCGCTCAGGACTAGCACGGAGCCGGGCGACAGCGGCAGGGCCAGCGCTGGCCGAAGCTGCGGGAGGCTGCGGGAGGCCGGACCGTCAGCACGAACACGGCGCGCCCCAGGCTGCCTCCATGCCTTTAAAATTTGATTTTCTTAGTGATATCACAGGGACTTTGCTCCCATAGACTCATTTAAACCCTCCCCAAGGCCTAAATAGACTCCCGTCCTCTCTGGTTGGCTCTTACACCCACTGCCAACACCATTGCTCCTTAGTTAGTTCCATAGATTATTTTTAACAATTTAAATATTTAATTAAATACAGAGCTCAGTCCCAATTTAAAAATCATTTGCATTTGCACTAGTTACCCAGAAAGCTATCTTCAAATCTTGTACTGTTCTTAGCATACACTTACCTAAGAAGCAAGCACAAATTATCCTCACTTATACACATAAATTCAGTAGAAAAAATAAGGTGGAAGTACTCCTGTGGAGGAAACTGGAAGTTTAAGCCGATATCTTTTTGATTCCTGGATAATCGGTATTACCAATTACTCAAATTGGTGCACAAGAAAGTTCACCAAGTATCAGTAAGCACAAAGTGAATTTCTGTGACCTTTAAATAATCTGATAAAATAAGTCTTAGAATTCTTGTTTCTATTTGAAAATTTGTTTAAATTATATATACAGTATAATGTACCTTATATGTTTTAATGGAAGCTATGTTTCTTCTTTGATTCCTATTTATTTTTGAGTAAATAAATGTTTAAAGTTGGGTATTGCTTATTCTATTAGCCCTGGCTTTGCTCATACATATTTTCTTTGAAAATAAAGAAATTGCCGGGCTAGGTGGCTCAGCCTGTAATCCCACGCCTTTGGCAGGATGAGGTGAGTAGATTGCCTGAGCCCGCGGGTTCGAGACCCGCCTGAGCAGGCGAGACCTCATCTCTACAATAAATAAAAAAAAAAAAAAAATTGGCTGGGCGTGGTAGCGTGCGCCTGTAGTTCCAACTACTTGGAAGGGTGAGGCGGAAGGATCACTGGAGCCCAGCAGGTCGAGGCTGCGGTGGCCGGGAGCGGCCACTGCACTCCAGTCTAGGCAACACTGAGACTCCAACTCAAAAAAAGAAAATAAAGAAATTGAACCCTTTCTAAAGTACATTTTCCTCCCAAGAAATGTGAGGGAGCTAACATTTGAATCAATGCATTTTGTGTTCAGAGCAAACAAAGCTCATCATGACTATGATATATTGCCTAACATTTGTTTAAAATTACTATCAGCACACTGACATATATATTTTAAACCTAGGTAAATGTGTTGAATTCACTTAATTTGAACACATTTAGGATTGTTTTTAGTTATTGTACCAAAACTTTTTAAATGACTCTTAGCTTCCTGACAGAATATAAATTAGAATATTAAATAAAATATTACATAGTGAATATTAAATGGAAATATTTTTAAAACTCTCCAGGGAACCCCTTAGGGTCCCCTCCCACTGTGAGAGCTTCGCTGTCCTCTCAATAAATCCTGCTTTCAAAAAATAAAATAAAATAAAATGAAAACGCTCCCGACTTTTTATTTATTTAATTTTTTTCTTTATTTCAGTAGCTTTAGAGGGTACACATAGTTTTTTACTACATGGCTGCATTTCATGGTGGTGAAGAAATCCAGGCTTTAAGCGTACCCACCACTCCCACCAGTGCACATTGTACATAATAAGTGATTCCCCACCACGCTCCTTCTCCCTGTCCTCCTTGCAAATCTCCAGTGTCCATTATACCATTCTCTATGCCTTTGCTAATCCTTAGCTTATCTCCCATGTATAAGTGAGAACATGCATGTTTGGAATTGTTCTTGCGTTATCTCACTTAGGATACTGTTATCTAATTCCATCCAAGTTGCTGCAAAAGACATTATTTCATTCTTTTTGGTAGCTAAATAGTATTCCATGGTGTATGTATACCACACATTCATTGTCCATTGATCAGCTGATAAGCAACTAAGTTAATTCCACATCTTTGCAGTTATGAATTGTGCTGTGAAGAACATGTGAGCACAGGTGTTTTTTTTATACAACTTCTGTTCCTTCAGGTAACCACATAATAGTGTGATTGCTGGATCAGCTCTATTAGGACTTTTTACTATAATTTCATGACTACTATGCTTTAATCCACCAATTGATGGGTAATTATTATTGTCTGAACACTATCCTATGCACTTCAAGCACTGTACCATTGAATTATCTCACCAACTCAATGATATAAAATCTATTATGAGCTCAATTTTTTAGATCAGGAAAATGAGACTTTGAAGAGCTAAATATCTTCAGTAGATAATAAATAGAGGCATATTTAATAGAAGACATCCTACTCTTACCAGTTCTGCTCATTGCTTCCAGCATACCTGTTACAAGGGGGTGTGTGTGTGTGAGAGAGAGAGAGAGAGAGAGAGAGAGAGAGAGACAGAGACAGAGAGAGAAAGAATTATCCTTAAGATCTATATATTACCATTTAATTCAGTTTTGTTTTTAAAACTTTCAGTAAAAAGGACATAGAGCTTTTAAAAGCAGAAGGGACAGAGATCCATCCAAGAGTTAGAGCAAACGTGTACAGCAGTTGATAGATTTTCTAAGAATGTGCCCAGGACACATGACTCACATACTTGGTCCATTAATCCTGCAGGATGACCTAGAGTTAGCATGGTTTTGTCAGTTATAGTTTTAAGTTACTATTAATCTCATTCATGTGTGTCTGATTACCATCTGATGATGCAATGATATAAATGCTTGAAAGTTATGTTGTTTCTTTTTAAAAGAGTTATTTTATAAATAAAAATCATATCAATACATACATATTAACAAATAGAAGAATAGCATATATATGGGTCAATAAAATACAGAAATAAAATAAGGGTAAAAAGTGTAACAATATCTCAAATTTTATGAAGTTATTTTTTGTTGTACTCATAAAGTGCATTTTTCTAGAGACAGTAAAACGAATAATAACTATTGAGCTTTGAATATTACCAAGTACCATTGTAAGTTATTAATGTAAATTATCTTGTTTAATTCACATTAAAAACATCATTGTGGTCTACTAGGGTCCTATTACTCAAGATGAAAGAACTGAGGCACAAGGAAGTCATCTAACTTGACCAATGTCACACAAAATGTGTGGAAACTGACATCTGAATCAATGCAGTTTGTGTTCAGAGCAAACAAAGCTCATCATGACTATGATATATTGCCTAGCATTTGTTTAAAATTACTATCAGAACACTGGCAAATTTCTTAAAAAATCAATACAAAAAAATTATTGTGATGATGACTGTATCTAATTTGAATTTCTATTTATTTGGCATTTAGTCTATTCACAACAACATGTATTATCAGGGAGAATGTTTGTAAATAGCAGACTAAAACTCTGTTTTTCAAAGCCATTAAAAAACAAAAACAATAAAAATTATAAAAATATTCCATTGAATGTTACACAGCCATAAAAAAGAACAAAATCATTAACTTCGCAGCAACCTGGATGGAACTAGAGTTTATAATACTGAGTGATCTCTCACAGAAACAAAGATCTGAGTATCACACGTTCTCACTCATAAGTGGACCTTGAACATCTATTGTAATTCTATAAGAAAAGGATTGACAGTGGTGGGAAACTATGGGGGGGAGGGGAAGGGAGGTGGGATTAACGGTAGTCAATATCTGTCTGGGGATGGGGAGACACCTCTTATCAACAAGGGTGCCTGAACGAAGCATATTTGTATACCTAACCCTTAACTGTACCCCACAATATTAAAATAAAAAATATCGATTAAAAAAAAAAGATTCTGCATTCATTCTTGGTTTAGAAAGGATCATCCTTGCTGGGTAGGGTTTGGTGTCCAGGTCCAGCACCTACCTTCCATAGCATATCGGATAGGTAACTTCTGGATCTTCTTTTTTTTTTTTTTTTTGTAAGAAAACATGCTTTATTGAGTAAAAACTGGAGTGCAGGTGGGCAGGGCAGAGGGGGAGGATTGCAGGTGGGGACGGTCGGCAGCACAGCTGGGACCTAACTAGGCACAGGAAGACAGGCCAGAGGTCGGAGGCTGGAAGATGTGGAGGTGGACAGTTCTTTGGTGATTTCTTGCCTGCTCTTTCAGGGATGTGAGAGGCTCAGGGTTCCTGGGGGTTCCAGAGTCCAGACCAGTAAGGGGGTGGCTATCCCTGCAGTCTAGGGAAGCCCAGCCCCCAGCAGCAAGAGGAACTCTTGGGGACAATACATCTTGTCACAAAGACCAGCATAGCAGGCAGCCTTCACTAGTTCCTCGGTTCCGGGTTGGCTCCCAAGACAGGAATGTTCAGGGTGGAGAAAGATCCAGAAACTCAAATCATCACTCTTAGGTTCCATCATCCAAGGTGAGAAATGTCAACAGCAGAGCCCAGGTGGATTCTGAGTCATTTTGTGGGTTCCTTATAAATGGATTTTTAAGTACCTCTCCCCCAAAGAAGCAAAGACAAAAGGTAAACACCTGCCCCCAAGCTGTCAGGCACCACTATCTCTTGATGGCTTCACCGACGGGGGCCCCCATTCTCTGACCCTTGTCAGACGTAATTCTTGGTGGGGTACTCGGAGGGCCCCTGGGGGGTGGCAGGGACAGATGCTGCTGAGTATCGGGCCATGTACTGACTGGGGCCATGGGGCCCCCTTGAGGGGCAGGTGCAGCATAGCAGACCCCCACCCAGCAACAAAAGGCCCGAGGCCGCCCAGCCCAGGTATAGGGAGGCCCCCAGCTCCCGCTTGAGGGCCTCAGCCACCAGGGGGTTGTAGAAGTCCTGGATGATGGTGTGCGCCTTCCAGCAGGAGGGGATTAGGGTCAGGACCCCCGAGATGACAAAGATGATCCCAGAGGTGAGCACCAGGCGGGCCTTGGAGTCCTTGTCCTCCACACAGGTGGTACACTTGGCCCCAGCAAGGTAGACCAGCAGGCCAAGCAGGGCCATGAGGAGGGCTACCACACAGAGGGCGCGGGCGGCCTGCAGGTCCTGCGGCAGCGCCAGCAGCGAGTCGTACACCTTGCACTGCATCTGGCCGGTGCTCTGCACCACACAGGACATCCACAGCCCCTCCCACACCACCTGGGCCACCACGATGCTGCTGCCGATGAAGGCGGTCACCTTCCACATGGGCAGGGCACAGGACACCAGGGCATTCACCCAGCCCAGCAGGGTCAGGATGATCCCCAGGATCTGCAGACCGGCAGAGGCCATGGCGAGACCGAAGGAGCTGCACTGCGCAGGTAACAAGGGAAATTCCTAGGCGGAGTGCGTCTGGATCTTCTTTTTATACGTACTGTTAGAAATTTCCTTGACCTCACAAATACTGAAAATGGACCAAACTAATAGGCTAGGAAAATTAACATCCCTCCTTCAACACCATTCCCATTCTTACTGCTGTCCCCAGCCCCCACTCCCTTCTTCTGCTCCTAATGGGGCCCCTTAGTCCCCAGGCTCTTCTTCCTCTCCGTTGGCCAACCCTCTCCCAAATAGCTCTGCTCATGTCACTCCTGCCCCAAGCGGCAGCCTGGGAAGGCTCCCCAACAACCATGGAGAAAGGCACCAGAGCTACACTCTGGTGTAGAGGGGACCTAGAGGCCTGGCAGAGAGTCCTTCTTCTTCATACCTGTTTCAGGCCCCCATCAAACTGGAATCTTCCAGATGTTAGCCGCTGGAGACTGCCGCTGGAGAGCTGGATCAGGAAGATTTCTCCCCAGCCGTGGAAGTGAATGCCCTAGTATGTATGCAACCTGCCCAGGAGCTGAGTTTGGAAACAACAGAGTTCAAATACACGTAGAACATCCCATCTGTAGCCCTCTTAGCTGAAACGCTACTCCAGACTGGTCATCGAGGCTGCTCCTCTGTACTGAAGTGGCTTGGATTCCCCAGGCAAGCCTGGAATGTGTCAATCTTATTGATAGGATTTCAAACAGTGAAGCTTCTAACAGTTTATGATTTCAGTTTTTTTTTTTTAAAGCAGGATTTATTGAGAGGACAGAAAAGTTCCCACAGTGGGAAGGGACCTGAGGGGGTTGCCCAGAACCAGCTTTCTTAGTAAGAAAGCCAAAAAAAAAAAAAAGATTCTGCATTCATTCTTGGTTTAGAAAGGATCATCCCTGCTGGGTAGGGTTTGGTGTCCAGGTCCAGCATCTACCTTCCAGCTGCAACGTGCCCTTAGGAGAAAAATCGTTTCCTGTTAACTTGGCAGCTGCCTTTTATTTGGCTCTGTTATTCCAGCCTGATGAGTGGCAGGCAGATTTTCATTCTCTCAGTCAAAGCTCATCTGCATGTGCTCAGAACACTTGTTTCAGGCTATATGGAAAGCATGATGACCCTCCCATGTGGCTGTGAGGGCAGTGCTATCCAGGTGAGTTGGTGCAGGGATTACAGGATTGCAGTGACATTTTGGAGTTTTACAGAGCAATTGAGGGTTTGAGAATGGAAAAGGAAAGTTAACAGCACTGAGAACTCAGAGGAGGTAAATCAGACAGCTGGAAATTCTGGAAACAAACACTAATCCCTGAGTGGCAGTGAGCAGTTTCGGCAGGACTAAGGGGTGGGCTGAGTTTACATATGGGTAATGCATTCCACAAGGCATCACAGAGTTTGCTCAGGGATCCAAGCAGAAAGGGTATTCATACACAGTCAGATGAAGGAAGCAGAAGACAGAGGAGCCCCTGCAAAATTCCAGAAACTCAGGCACGGGGACATCTGTCACAGCTGGCATTAGCTTCCTGCAGCCAGAGGTGCACTATCTGCCCTGTGTCTGCTGTGACCAGTGCAGGAGAGTGACAGCTCTGTCACCTCTCCTATCCTCCAGGCCTCACACAAGTGTCTCTGGGGAAGACCCTCACCTGGCTCCACATGAGAGCCCCAGTTCAAGGCTGAGGAGCAGTATGAGAAGATGGTGAAGATGCATCCAGCCCACATATGGGGCATGGTGAGATAATCCACAAACAAACCAGCACAGCAGGGGGGCGAGTTTGGAGTGAAGGGACACTGGACACAGCATCCATGCCCTGCTCTGAGGATCTGCAGAAACTGGCACAGGACATGCAGTAAGAGTCTGAGCTTCTCTCATCCAGATCCAAAGGGGCAGGGAGATGGCAGCTGGGGATGCCAACCGGCACACATTTCCTATTGAGAAACTGTCTTCTTAATTTCTGAAATGGTGCAATAAACAGCATGAATTCTTGAGAGGTGATAGGCACAAAATGAACACAAGACAAATGAAAAGAAGCACATGAGCCACTGACCAGCTCTGTCCCCATGTGAAGTTCCCTCCATGATGTGGCCATCCGGATGGTGAGCAAGCACATCTGCGTTCTTACAGTACATGGTCTCCTCCTTCCCAAAGTGGAGCATCTGAATGTGACGCTAGCAATGGAGCCACTCACTGAGACAAGGCATGCAGTGGGAAGGAAGACTGTGCAGTTATTTACAGATTTTACTGAAACTGGCATTCAAATCTTATCTTAAAATTCCACAATATAAGGTACCATACAAAACAAATATTATTGGCTAAGAGAAAAAAATTTTTTAATTAAGATGGTTGTTAAAATGTGACCAAGAAAGCAATCAATACACAGCCTAATTCACTTCATCTAATTCCAAGAAATTACATGAAACCTTAGTTTGTCCAAAAATGTATTGAAAAAGGAAGTTAATCTGTCTGCTTTTCAAATGTGTTCATAAATTCTGCCTGGTGCAAAGTTCTTTTAACTTACACTTAATCACTGCCTCTTCTTGTCTATTAGACTAGCAAGGCAGACAGCAATGGACCAAGTTCAGGGTGGGGTGTAGAAACTGGTTTGGAAGCCACCTCATTAGGGCTGTGATGGGGGTGGTGCAGCTCCAGGGCAGCCACCTCCCTCCCTGAGCCTCCAGGGTCTCAGCTGTAGGAGGGACAGGACCAGGGGGAGATGCCGGCACTGACATTTTATGCATCTGCCTGACAGGTAGGTATCCTCTCCTGAAGGTCCTGCCCTCCTGGAGTTACGCTGAGTGCCCATCCTAGCCTCACTTTTCAACCAAGGATATAAAATAAAGCAAAGCAAGAAGATCGTGGACAGCCAAGTCTACCCTTAATTCACAGGCAAGAAGCAAGAGTTAGAGACTTTTTAATAAAAAGGATTTCTCTGTGGTTTGTGACTAATGAGAAGCAATCAATGTATTTCAGAGTTGGGGAAACCTGGGCTGCCCTTGGAAGTAGGAAAAGGCCGTCACTTGGGAACCTCTGCACACTGGCATGCGAACCTGTGG
>JAPVLO010003628.1:0-38488 GCA_027257055.1 Cephalopachus bancanus | reverse complement strand
TGTTAATATGTGCTTATTGTAGAAAATTGGGAAAGCAGTGGAAAGAAAAAAATGATAAAACTTATAAATACTTGCAATCTCAACATCACAGATAACTTTCTTAGCTTTATGCTATGTACACTTCCAGTTTCTCTTTTAGTAAAAACTAGACTCATCTTTCACATATATTGGAAAAGTATATTCATAATGCATGATTAAGTTTATTTACATTTTACTTTGGCCTGAACTTACCCTTGGATCTCCTTTGACCATTGAATTTACAGCCTCTCACGCCTAATTGAAGTATCATTTCCTTCCCCAAATTAGGGTGAAATTAGATTTTTCACCTTCAAAATATTGCGAGTCTCTGAATCTGTGCCAGTTTCCTCTTAGACAAAACTCTCAAGATTCCCTCCCCATCTTTTCACTTTTATTACTTATCCCTGTATGTATTCTGAGTCTACCCAATTTTTTCCACTTTTCAGAATTTACTTTTTAAGAGGGAAACTGTAAAAATCATATTTAAAAGGGATTATTTTATGCCTCTGCCACATTTAGAAATACATTTCCATCAATGCTCCTTGATAGCTATATAGATAATTCACCAACTCCAATTCATGAGCTTGAAACCACATTTGATGATGATCTCAGAGACTAATTATACTAGAAGATAAAGAGATCAGGAATTGCTTTTAACTTGACCTCGCTCTTGGTACACAGGTGATAATCAATATATGTTTGCTTAATGATGGTGAATTGACCCTTTCTCCCTCCACCTAGATGAAGGCAGAAGCCAGATGGTGGTAGAATTGACATTTCAATCACATGGAGTGTGTGGCATAAGCATGTGTGCCCAAGGAGGCCATTTCTTTTTTTTTCACTTATTACATAATCAATGAATTCTCTTGATAAACCTATCTCTGTAGTAGGAGCTAATGAATTGGTGATAGAAAAAATTCAAGATAATTAGAGGATTGTTGAATTTACAGTCTCATTGTATAAGCAGAAGCTTTTCATGTTGTATAGTAGAGAATGCTCACAAAGAATAGGAAGTTAAGGATAATATCAGATTTTTTTCACATGAAAATTATGCAATGATTGTCATGTTTATTTGAAGACACAGCTCATATGAATATTCAGCACAAAGTGAACTCAATTCAAGAGGACTCATCCCAGTGGGAAAGACTAAGGCAGGGAATAATCATAGAAAAGGGGTGTATTTTCACTGAAATAGAGCATGTGAGTTAACAACACATAAGGAGAAAGAAACACATCATGTGTCTTGCTCTGAATAGATCCAGCTCTAAAGGAGACATTCTGGTGTGATATTTTTACATTTTACAGCATAAATAGTACATTGAAAGTATAGTTTAACTTAAAATCACATTTTCCCCTTATATTTTAAATACTTTCATATATTTATTATTATATATAACAGTAAATGAAATATTTTTCTAAAGAAACAGAAATACAATCTGAATAAAAAATTATTATAAAATGTTATCCAAGTAATCTTAAAACTAAAGTATGTTTTTTTTTTTTTTTTTGAGTTGGAGTCTCACTCTGTCACCCAGACTGGAGTGCAGTGGCCGCTCCTGGCCACCGCAGCCTCGACCTGCTGGGCTCTAGCGATCCTTCCGCCTCAGCCTTCCAAGTAGCCGGAATTACAGGTATGCGCTACCACGCCCGGCTGATTTTTTGATTTATTGTAGAGATGAGGTCTCGCTGCCCAGGCGGGTCTTGAACCCGCGGGCTCAGGCAATCTACTCACCTCAGCCTCCCAAAGGCGCGGGATTACAGGCTGAGCCACCGAGCCCGGCTTAAAGTATGTTTTTAAAATGTTGTGTAATTAGAGATACAAATACCTTTTTGGAACATTGAACATTATTTTACTATTTTTGGCACTGTTTTGATGCATACTTTGATTGTTTCAGTTTTGTTTTGTTTTTCTCTTTTTGACTCTTAAATCTCCAGAGGCAGAAACCCACATAGGTTTTGTTTCTCTTGTCTCTACTAACATCCTGTATATTGTCAGTAAATATTGATTGACTTTTAAAATTCCCCTAGAACATTATTTTTATCCCTGAAAGCCATCATTTTGGAGTTATTTGCCCTTCTTATGAAGTAGACAACTGAACATGTTCTTTGTTTTTGCCTTTTTGTAAAGGAAATACAGTGTCCTTCACAAAGTATTACTTATATTAGTCTACCATTTCAATGTTTCTCTGAGTATGGAGCCCTCAGCTACTTGAATCACTGTAATAAATGTGTCCCATAAATGAAACAATAAGTGTTTCTTTACTATTACCTAGGTGACATTAGACCTTTCCACAGGTTACAGGGACTGATTTGGGATAATGGAACACATCCATGGGGAAAGCCATTGAAGTATATAGGCTGTGTAAATGGATTATCTTATGGATTGAAGCCTGAGATTTTTCAGGCTGATGTCCCGACACCAGATGGCTTTAAAGTCCTTTCATCTGGAACACTATCAGCCTGCTTTAGTCACATTACTCTTGCTAATATTTGTAGAGCATCTCTGTGGCCCCCAGTACACCCACTTATTATTCTATTAGGCAGACATTATTCCATTTGAAGCTAGATCACATGACTCCTAGGCTATTTTGCAGTCATTGGCACTAATCACTATTTGTCCAGCCATAGGGTGAAGAGTTCTTATACATGCATTTTTTAGGAAAGAACTTTTAGATAGCCTTTTCATGCAGATGAAGAAAAGACTTTTCAATACCAGAAACTTCAAAATTATTTTATCAGCAGTACCTCTCCCTACCAAAACACATGTCAATAACAGGTAGTTCTCATTGCTAAGAATTAAAAATATACAGCTTCTAAAAGGGTTGATGAAACAAAGAGCTTATGAGGGGTTAGCATAGAAACTTCCTTGTCATTTTCAAAACCACACAGACTAACCTTAGATAATAATAAATGATTTTATAAGAGCTGTTCATTTCAAGAATTCTAAATATTTCTTAAATACTAAGTATGTGTTTTATTTAATTTTTTATCTTCCTGTTTTGTTTTCTCTTTATCAATATAAATAAGAATTTTCCTTCTTGATAGTGATATGGCTGGACTCTAAATGCTGCCCTTTTGAATACCAATCCATAAAAAGTATAGACAAAACAAAAATAGCCTATCTTTACATGTTAATCAGTCTTGTTGCCAACACTCTGTAGTAAAAATTGTTATCATATAACTTAAAGTTAAATTTTTAATCTTGTTACTTTCATGTACTAGAGATCTGAATTTACCTAAGTTGACAAAGAAATGAAATTTTGCAGCTTTTGTCTGACATGCATGCTGTTTATGATTTTAGGGGTTATATTCATTTTTAGCATTAAATTTATAGAATAAGCAAAATGTCAAACTTTGTTGACTAATTTTATACTTATGTGTTTTTTTAATATCCTGTCTGGGTTCTCTAGTTATAACATAGATGAACCTAAAATTGACTAGAAACATTTGCCATTGCTTCTTCTAAAAAGAAAAAAGATTAAATTTGAGGATAATCATACCTCCAGAGCCAATCCATTCTTTTCCTGGTCATTGACTGTGACATTGGAAGGCTCATCTGAAAGCACCGGAGCATTCCATCTAAAAGCATAAAACTTATTACTTTTCATGAAAAAGCTAATTCAGATTGTTTAATTCTGGTAATATTGCCTCTGTTACCTTCAAAATCAAAATTTTCTTTCCTGTTATTATAAGGAAAGCAACAAAATTGCTAAAAAAAAAAATTGAGTACACAGCTGCCTTATATTGCAAACTAATTTACCAAAAATGCTCATGCCTCACCAGCATTTTTACATAAAACACATTGGTGAATTTAACAAAGACTATTTTAAAAATATATCTGAGGAGGTTTTGATGACCATAGTCCTCAGCAGTGAACACTGTCCCCCTGGACTGGGCAAAAGCTTTCTGGCTGTCTTGGCAAGCATGAAACAATTGTTGAGCTGTATTTGTTTGCTCACTGCTTTGGGCACTGAACCAACCTCATTGTGAATAACTGCACTAGTCAAGTGTATCCTAATTATTACAACATTGCTGTTGAAGCATTTTCTGAATCTTCATGTCACTAGAAAACATTTTTATGAAGGGTGAGCATCACATAAATTCAGTTCCACTTGGATTTATAGAAAAGTGAGAAGACTTCTTTCACAAGTGGCTTTATTTTTTCTGTCTCTTCAAGAAGTCCTTGAAGTACTTATTGTTATGATCTTATTAAGCTAGAGGAGTTTTTCACCTACATCAGAATATTTTCCACCCTTCATGTCATCTTTCATTTTTCATTTCTTTCTTGAGATGATTTTTATTCAATATCAATATTTATTTCCATTTTAACTGACTGTTACTTTGTTTCTAGAAATAAATTTGAGGGATAAAACATTGGTAGTAGTAAGAGCCAAGCCACAGGATTCACTACAATTAAATAAATGGAGCTTTCAGAAACCTTATTCCATGTCTTATATGTGAGCCATAAGCTAGATCAACACAGAAATGGAGGCCTTTCAGACATCACACAAGCTCCCAAGGTTGAAATAAGAAGACATTGAGACACTAAATAGACCAATAACAACTCAGGAAATTGACTCCATCATAAGAAAACTACCTACCAAAAAAAAAAAAAAAAAAAAGCCCTGGACCAGATGGCTTTGCAGTGGAATTCTACAAAACATAAAAGGAGTAGTTGATACCAATCCTATTGAAAATATTCCAGGCAACTGAGAAAGATGGAATTCCCGCTAAATCATTTTATGTAACTAACCACACTGATACCAAAACTAGGTAAAGATCCAACCAAAAAAGTTAACTACAGGCCTGTATCTGTAATGAACACAGATGCAAAAATTCTTAAGACAATTCTAGCAAATCAGGTCAAACAACGTATCTCAAAAAACATCCATCATGACCAAGAAGGTTTCATCCCCAGGATGCAGGACTGGTTCAACATCCATAAGACCATATATGTAATTAAATATATCAACAGATGTAAAAGAAGATCCATATGATTATATAATTAGATGCAGAAAAAGCATTTGATAAAATCCAGCATCTCTTCTTGATAAAAACCCTCAAACACTTAGGCAAAGAAAGAACATACCTCAAAATCTATGATAAACACACAGCCAGCATATTGCTGATGGACAGAAACTGGAAACATTTCCCCTGAAAACAAGAACAAGACAAGTCTGCGCACTCTCACCCTTCTTGTTCAACATTGTTTTGGAAGTTCTAACTCAGGCAATTAGAGAAGAGAAGGAAATCAGGGCTATACAAATAGGACAAGAGAAAGTTAAGTTATTCCTCCTTGCTGATGATATGATCCTATACATTGAAAACCCAAGAGAATCTGTCAAAAAACCTGCTTTTGATGATAAAGGACTTTGGCAAAGTCTCAGGGTACAAAATAAATACAAAAGACACTTGCATTCTTATACACTAACAACAAGCAGGCAGAGAACCAAATAAAAAGCACAATCCCATTCACAATAGGCACACAAAAAATGAAATACATCAACATCTTCCTAACCAAAGAAGGAAAGACCTTTAGAATGAAAACTAAAAAACACTGCTCAAAGAAACCTAAGAAGACACAAACTAATGGAAAAATATTCCCGTGCTCATGGATAGGAAGAATCAACATTGTTAAGATGTCCTTCCTACCCAAAGGTAATCTATAGATTCAATGCAATACCCATTAAAATTCCAACATCATTCTTCTCAGACCTAGAAATGACAATTCAGAAATTCATATGGAATCATAAATGACCATGAATATCCAATGCTCAGCAAAAGAAACAAAGTGGAAACTACACGTTTACAAACTTTAAACTTTATTATAAGACTGCAATAATCAAAACAGCCTGGTATTGGTACAAGAATAGGCATATGGACCAATGGAACAGCATAAAGATTCCAGAAGCAAAACCTCAATTTCTCAACCAACAAGTCTTCAACAAAGCCCCCCAAAAACCACTGGGGAGAGGAGAACCTATTAAATAAACAATCCTAGGAAACTGGTGCACCACATGAAGAAGATTGAAACCGGACCCCCTACTTTTCACCATACACAAAAATGAACTCTAAATGGATTAAAGACCTACATGCAGAACCTCAAACTATAGGAACCTTAGTTATAGAAAATACAGGAGACACCCTTATGGAATTTGGAACTAGCAACCAATTCCTGATCAAAACCCCAAGTGCCCATGCCATAAGCAGTAAGATAGACAAGTGGAACCTCATCCAACTGAAAAGCTTCTGCAAAGCAAAAGAAACTATCACAAGAGTGGGGAGACTGTCCACAGAATGGGAAAAAATATTTGCCAACATTTTTCTGGCAAAGATCTAACATTGCGAATCTACAAGGAACTCAAACGTGCTGAAAGGGAAAAAACCAAATAGCTCTATTAAAAAGTGGACAGAGAACATGAGTAGACACTCCTCAAAAGAAGATCTACAGGCAGCCAACAGACATGAAAAAGTGCTCAGCCTCACTAATCATCAGAGAAATGCAAATCAAAACCACATTGAGATACCATCTAATCCCAGTAAGAATTGCCATCGTTAATAAAACAAAGAACAGCAGATGCTGGTGAGAATGCAGAAAAAAAGAAATACGTCTACACTGCTGGTGGGAATGCAAACTAGTGCAACCTCTTTGGAAAGCAGGTGGCAATTTCTGAAAGAAGTAGAAATTGATCTTTCATATGACCCAACAATCTCTCTACTGGGAATGTGCCCAGAGGAACTCAAATTATTCAACAAAAAAGATACTTGTACATGCATGTTTGTTGCAGCACTATTCACAATAGCAAAAACATGGAACCAATTGTGCTGCCAATCAAAACTGGACTGGATAAAAAATGTGGTACATATATATGATGGAATATTATGCAGCCATAAAGTAGGACAAACATATGGCTTTTACAGCAACTTGGATGGATTTAAAGTCTACCATACTCAGTGATCTATCACAGAAACAATGGAGTACCACAGGTTCTCACTCTGAACATTTACCATAATACTAAAAGAAAGGGATTGATAGTGGTGGGATACTGCCAGGGTGGGTGGGACACAACATCAGCAAGGGTACCTGATCTCAAACCAGGCAAACTGGGGACCAAAGTGAGGCCCAAACTTTACCTGTACAATAACCACTTGTATACCTACTCCTGAATTGTACCCCACATCTTTAATAAATAAGCAAACATATTATAATAATTCTTGGTAGAATTTTAGTTTCTGTATAATGTCAGTATGACAACAATTACTTAGATATCAGTTATTTTCTAGAGAATATAGTTAACTGAAATAGATGACATCTATTTATTACTTAATTTTCCCTTTACAAATGACCTTTAGAGTTATTCATTGTATACCATATTTTAAAATAAGAATAAAGTTTATAACTTGATTGTGGTGTTGTTTTTTTAAACAATATTGATTCAGCATTTTCTTCAAATGGATGCTTTAAATTTTAGAAAGTAAATTATCAATGCTGGTGTTTTAGCTACTTTCTGGCCTTTTCTCCCCAAATTTATATTCCTCCCTCTTCATAAAATATATATGTATGCTTTCACTAATGAAACCCATTTTGAATTGTCCACATAAGCTATTCTTTTTCTCACGGTTTTTGCTCACTTTTTTCTCAATTCCATGAATCATGTATTTTTGTTAATTATGGAAAATTATCTACCGTTATCATCCCAGCTTTTTAACACTCAAATGTATAGAGAACTACAATAAGCATATAGACTGTAACTTTATTCAAAAATTTGTAAAACTTTTCTTAAGCTAATTTTTCAAAACCTTTGAAACTAAGTTGCATATATGATTTTTAGAATGCATCTTCTAAAATAAATAAAATTTATCTAAGTAACCACAGTATCATTAGTAAAATTAAAACGGTGCATCCAGTCCATATTCAAATACTCCCAATTGTCCCCCCAAATCTTCTATAACTGTTTGTGTGTGTGTGTGTGTGTGTGTGTGTGTGTGTGTGTGTGTGTGTGTGTGTTTTAACTAGCATATGAGAGGGGACCCTTCAAAAAACTGGAATTATGTTTTGGAATGTGGGCCCCTTGTAGAATAGGTTTTCCCCACTAAATAAGTGTACTAGGAACCTATCAGTTTGGCAACCAGCATTGCTGTGAGTGGCTGTGTTCAGCTTCAGTGAATATTTTTTTGAAGATTCTCTCAACATGCTTGCCCATTTCATGATGAGTGATTTACAGGTGCCCCTGCCCACAGAATACTAAGTATTCAGTAGTTTTTGACCAAAAAGTGCCCCCATGCCCCACCTTTCCTAATCACCCAACCTCACCCTGAGGGCCTTTTTTTTGTTTGTTTTCTGGATGAAAAAACAAGGGAAGCATTTGCCAATGTGGAAGAGGTGAAACAAAAACTGGCAGAAACACTAAAAGGCATTAAAACCGAGGAGTTCAAAAACTGTTTTGAGCAATGGAAAAAGCTTCTCAAAGGTGTTTTGCATCATTTGCCGAGTACTTTGAAGGTGGCTATAATTTAGACATGTAAGAATGAATACACAATTTTTTATAAATAACTTCTGTTTTGGGAGAGTCCCCCTTGTATAATCAAGATGTATATTTTATTATTTTTTTGTATCTTTAGTCTGTTTAATACAGAACAGACTTCAACCCATATTTTACATGTGTACATTGACTTTTTTTAAGAGATTAAGCCAGTTATAGAATATCTACCTCTGAATTTGTCTGATTGTTTTCTTGTGATTTGAGTTGGTCCTATATCCTCCATATTTCCTGTAATAAAATATATGTGTAAACTGAAAATAGATTAAATGTTTTTGGCAAGAATGCCTTATAGATGATGAATCCTATTAAGAACTTGTAATTTCAGTATTAATGTTGATAAATTTGATAGTTTCTCTGAAGCAGCAACTGACAATTTTCTCTATTATTAAGATATGTCTTCCTATTGGCAATTAGTACACAAACTAATTAGTGTCATGTGAACATCCTGTGCTCTGTCATCCTTTCACCTCATTGCTTTGGCATTCACTGATATTCCATTCCTGAACTAATGACTTCATTGATCACCAAATAGTGATTTTCTGATTGTAGTATTCTTTTTATATTTATAATCTTGCATTCTTCTGTAATAAAAAAAGAAGAAAGCAAAATAACTTTCCTTATCAAATGGGTGTGAACTGTGGTTTTTTTCTTAAAAGGCATGGTAAGGACTTATTATTTTTTCTTTACTAATGTTCAGTATAAGTATTTGGTGTGTTAGCCTTTTGTCTTTTTAAAAATAGTCACTGGATTTCTAGAACTCATGGATTCATCCTTCTTTTTCACACTTAAATTGTTCCCACTTTATCTAGTTATAGGAGGTCCTTCAAGCCAGCTCCTATGTCCTTTGATATGCCTCTTGGTCTAGTAGCACATCCTTTATGGCATTACAGGATGCTTAGTCTCACCTTGGGCTTTTTTTTTTTTTTTTAGTTGGAGTCCCACTCTGTCGCCCAGAGTAGAGTACAGTGGCAAGTTCCCAGCCACCGCAGCTTTCACCCGCTGGGCTCTGGTGATCCTTCTGCTTCAGCCTTCAAAGTAACCAGAACTACAGGTTTGTGCTACCACACCTGGCTAATTTTGGATTTATTGAAGAGACAAGTTCTCTCCAATTTTTCTGGGTGGGTCTTGAACCTGCAGGCTTGCCTCCGCCTCCCAAAATGTTGGGATTACAGGCTAAGCCACTGAGCCCGGCCACCTTGGGCTTTTTATCCTCAAACCTCCAACCATGAATTTCTCCAAGGTACTCTTGGTCTTTTATTCAGAAATTGAATTTTGACATCAAGAACTGGGTGCTAGTAGCCTACTGCTGTTGGAATGTTATTATTATTATTATTATTACTTTAATCAATATTTTTTATTATGATATTGTGGGGTACAGTTAAGGAGTAGGTATACAAATATGCTTTGTTCAGACACCCTTGTTGATAAGAGGTATCTCTCCGTCCCCAGACAGATATTTACTACTGTTAATCCCATCTCCCTTCCCCTCCTCCCCATAGTTTCCCACCACTATCAGTCATTTTCTTATAGTATTACGTTGGAAGTTCAAGGTCCACTATATGAGTGAGAACATGTGATACTGTGAGAGGTCACTCAGTATTATAGACTCTAGTTCCATCCAGGTTGCTGCGAAATTCATGATTTTGTTCTTTTTTATGGCTGCATAGTATTCCATCATGTATATGTACCACATTTTTTTAATCCAGTCCTTTTTTGATGGGCAGCATGGTTGATTCCAGGTTCTTGCTATTGTGAACAATGCTGCGATAAACATACATGTGCAGGCATCTTTTTTTATAGAGTGATTTGAGTTCTTCAGGGTATATTCCCAGTAGGGGGATTGCAGGGTCATATGGGAGGTCAATATTTAGAGCTTTTAGGAATCACCATACTGTTTTCCACAGAGGTTGCACAGGTTTGTACTCTCACCAACAGTGTAGAAGTGTTCCCTTTTTGCCACACCCTCTCAAGCAACTGTTATTTTTTGAGTTGACAATTGCCATTCTGACTGGAGTTAGGTGGTATCTATGTGGTTTTAATTTGCATCTCCCTGATGATTAATGAGGTTGAAGATTTCTTCATGTGTCTGTTGGCTGCTCGGATGTCTTCCTTTGAGAAGTGTCTGTTCATATCTTTTGCCCATTTTATAATGGGGTGGTTTGTTTTTTTCTTTTCAGCACGTTTGAGTTACTTGTAGATTCAAGATGTTAAGCCTTTGTCAGACCTGGAGTTGGCAAATACTTTTTCCCAGTCTGTATGCTGTCTGCCTG
The DNA here is from genome assembly GCA_027257055.1 of Cephalopachus bancanus. Classification (NCBI taxonomy): domain Eukaryota; kingdom Metazoa; phylum Chordata; class Mammalia; order Primates; family Tarsiidae; genus Cephalopachus; species Cephalopachus bancanus. The sequence goes on along the minus strand of JAPVLO010003628.1, from coordinate 27,657 downwards.
CTCTCTTCATGGTTTCTTTGGCTTTGCAGAAGCTTGTCAGTTTAATAAGGTCCCACTTGTCTATCTTATCTCTTATGGTCTGTGGATTTCGGGTTTTGTTCAGGAATTGGATGCTAGTTCCAATTTCCATGAGATTATGTCCTTCATTTTCTAAGGTTCTTATGGTTTGCAGTTTTACATTTAGGTCTCTGATCCATTTGGAATTAACCTTTGTGCATGGGAATAGATAGGGGTCCTGTTTCAATCTTCTGCATGTGGTCAGCCAGTTTTCCCAAAACCATCTACTGAATAGATTTACCTCTCCCCAGTGGTAGGTGGTGGAGGCTTTGTTGAAGATGAGTTGGTTGAGAAATTGAGGTTTTGCTTCTGGAATCTCAATTCTATTCCCTTGATCTATATGCCTGTTCCTGTACAATACCAAGCTGTTTTGATTATTGTAGCTTTATAGTAAAGTTTGAAGTCTGGTGATGTGATACCACCTGCTTTGTTTTGCTGAGGATTGTTCTGGCTATTCTTGGTCGTTTGTGTTTCCATATGAATTCCTGTGTTGTTTTTTCTAGGTCTGAGAAGAATGTTGCTGGTAATTTGATGGATGTTGCATTAAATCTGTAGATTGCCTTAGGTAGGATGGACATCTTCATAATGTTGATTCTTCCAATCCATGAGCATGGGATATTTTCCCACTCGTTTGTGTCATCTTTGATTTCTTTGAGCAGTATTTTGTAGTTTTCATTGTAAAGGTCTTTCACGTTTCTGGTTAGGAAGATGCCAAGGTATTTCTTTTTTCTTTTTTTTTTGTGGCTATTGTGAATGGAAGTGTGGTTTTTATTTGGGTTTCTGTTTGTTTATCATTGGTGTAAAGAAATGCGACTGTCTTTTGCACGTTTATTTTATATCCTGAGACTTTGCCAAAGTCCTTTATCAGTGTAAGGAGGTTTTTGACAGATTCTCTTGGGTTTTCAAGGTACACAATCATATCACCTGCAAAGAGAGATAACTTGACTTCCTCTTTTCCTATTTGGATACCCCTGATTGCCTTCTCTTCTCTGATTGCTCTAGCCAGGATCTCCAAAACTGTATTGAAAAGGAGAGGTGAGAGTGGGCATCCTTGTCTTATTCCAGTTTTCAGGGGAAATGGTTCCAATTTTTGTCCATTTAGAGTATGCTGGCTGTGGGTTTCTTGCAGATGGCTTTTACTATTTTGAGGTATGTTCCCCATATGCCTAGATGTTCAAGGGTTTTTATCAAGAAGGGGTGCTGGATATTATCAAAAGCTGTTTCTGCATCTAATGATATAATCATGTGGTTTTTATTTTGACATCTGTTGATGTATTTAATTACATTTATGGTTTTATGAGTGTTGAACCAGACTTGCATCCCAGGGATGAGGCCTACTTGGTCATGATGGGTGATTTTTGAGATGTGTTGTTGAATCCGAATCGCTAGGATCTTGTTGAGAATTTTAGCATCTATGTTCATCAAAGATATTGGCCTGTAGTTCTCTTTCTTTGTTGGGTCTTTACCTGACTTGGGTATCAATGTGATGTTAGCTTCATAAAATGGTTTGGGGAGAGTTCCATCTTTTTCAATCACCTGGAATACCTTCAGTAGGATAGGTATCAGCTCTTCTTTGAATGTCTTGTAGAATTGTGCTGGAAAGCCATCTGGTCCAGGGCTTTTTTTTGTAGGCATTTTCTTATTATGTAGTCAATTTCCTTGATTGTTATTGGTCTATTTAGGGTCTCAATTTCTTCTTGTTTCCACCTAGGCAGGTTCCATGATGACAGAAAGTCCTCCATTTCCTTAAGGTTTTCAAATTTGTTTCCATACAAGTGTACCATAGTCTCTAATGATCTTTTGTATTTCTTCAGGATCAGATGTGACTTCATCTTTTGTGTTTCTGATTGTGTTATTTGCACTTTTTCTCTCTTTTTCTTGATCAGTATAGCTAGGGGACCATCAATCTTGTTTATTCTTTCAAAGAACCAGCTTTTTGTTTAATTGATTTTTTGTATTGTCTTTTTGTCTTCTTATCCTGGATTTGGGTTTTTATTTTGGTGATCTGTATTCTGCTGAAATTAGGGTCTTTGTGGTCTTGCTTTTCCAGTTTCCTTAGGTGTCTTGTTAGGCTGTTAGTTTGTGATCCTTCCATTTTCTTCATGTACATTTCTAGGGATATAAATTCCCCTCTTACTACAGCTTTCATGGCGTCTCAGAGATTTTGGTAAGATGTATCTTCATTTTCATTTGTTTCCACGTATCTTTTAATCTCTGTTTTGATTTAATCATTAACCCGGGAGTTGTTTAGCATCCTGCTGTTTAGTGTCCATGTCTTTGTGGGTTTTGGGGGGACCTTCTTGGTGTTAATGTTTATTTTTATTCCACAGTGGTCCGAGAAGGTACATGGTAAAATTTCAGCCCTTTTAAATTTGCTTATGCTTGATTTATGGCCAAGTATGTGGTCGATCTTAGAGTATGTTCCATGTGGTGATGAGTAGAATGTGTATTCTGTGGTCTTTGGATGGAGTGTTCTGTAGGTTTCAATTACATCCATTTGATCAAGAGTTACATTGAGGTTTTGTATGTTGTTACTGATTTTTTATCCTGATGATCTGTCTAGGGTTGTGAGTGGGGTATTAAAATCCCCAGCTATGATGGTGTTGGAGTCGATATCTTTTTTTAGTTTACTTAGGAACTGCTTTATGAATGTTGGTGCTCCTATGTTCAGTGCATATATGTTAGGTTGGATATTTGTTGATGGATTGAACCTTTTATCATTATGTAGTGGCTTTCTGTATCTTTTTAAATATTTGATAGCTTAACGGGTATTTTGTCTGAGATTAAGATCACAACTCCTCCTTTCTTTTGTGTTCCATTTGCCTGAAAATTTGTTACTCATCCTCTGACTTTGAGTCTGTGAGTGTCCTTTCTAGTGAGGTGTGTCTCTGGAAGGCAATAGATTGTTGCCTGTTGATATTTTATCCTTTTTGCCATTCTATGTCTTTTCAGTGGTGCATTTAGTCCCTTCACATTCAAACTAATTATTGAAATGTGAGCGTTGATCCCTATCATAATGTTCTTACAGAGTTGTTGTTCTTCCTGTTTGTGTGTTGTCTGTCTTTTGGTTTTAGAGTTGGATCATGTTTTTAATCTTTTACCTGTACTCTTGTGAAGAATGTTGTTCTTTTTTCTTTTCTTCTGTGTTCAATACTTTCTTAAGTGTTTCTTGTAGATGTGGTCTGGTGGCAGCGTAGGTTCTTAGGGATTGATATCTGGGAAAGATATCAATTCTCCCTCACTGATGAAGCTTAGCTTGGCTGGGTAGGTTATTCTCAGTTGAAATTGTTTATCTTTTAGAACTTTAAAGACAGGGCTCCAAGCTCTCCTAGGCTGAAGGTTTTCTGTAGATAAATGTGCTGCTATTCTAATTGGTCTTCCCTGGTAGGTAGTCTGACCTTTTTCTCTTGCAGCCTTTAGAATATTTTCTTTTATACCTACTTTGTTTATGCGAATTATTATGTGTCTGGGGGTTGGTCTTCGCATTTGTTGTCTTGCAGGGGTTCTCTGAATCTCTTGTGTTTGAATTTTTTCATCATTGATGAGATGAGGGAAATTTTCTTGAATGATTTCATGAAATGTTTGTTCCTTTGTGGCTTCTGTTTCTCTCTCTGCCTCAGAAAGGCCAATACTCTTAGGTTCAGTCTCTTGGAGTGATAATTCATCTCTTTAAGGCTTTGTTCTGTCTTTTTGAGTTTCTTTTCTATGCTTTTGACAGTTTGGGTTAGTTCTGTGTTTTGGTCTTTGAGCTCTGAGATTCTTCTGCTTGGCTAATTCTGCTTTCCATGCTTATTAGTTTGTTATTTATTTCCATCACAGTATTCTTTACTGCTGTTATTTCTTACATCAGCTCCTTCCTATTTTCCTCTTGTCTCTCTTCAATTTTTTAAATTCTCTCTATTAATGTCTTGATGTCTGGGTTTGTTGCATGTGACCAGTCATTCTGGGGGCTCTTCATTGTTTGTGTTCTGAAATCTGTTTTCTTAGTGTCTGATCTCCCAGGGGTCTGTGTGAGACCTATATTCTTCTTTTGGATTTTCTTCATTTGTGCGTTTTTTTCCCTCCCTACTTTTTTCTTCCCTCCACATCACTGTCTTTAATTCTATTATTCAGGGGTAGAGGGATTGCTTTTGCTTCTGTTTGTTCAATCTCCTATTCTTCTTTATGTATGCCCTCTTACTTTGTTCAATTCTGGAGTTGCACTGTAGGTTGGGGGTGGTCCTTTTTGCAGTTTTGAGATTTACTTAAGTGGGGAGCTGTGATTCAAAATCTATCTGCAGGTCCTGGTATCTGCTGACAGGTGTATGGATCCCACTTCTGAAACCCACTTACCACTGCCTTGGAATCTGAAACCCACTTCCCACTGCCTTGAAATCTGTCTGTGCAGTCTGGCCGTAGGTTTACTCCCTGAAATAAAATGAGGTTAACAGAGGGAAGAGAATGGAGCAGACAGTGGGGGGGGGGAAGATGGGGGTGGAGAGAGAGAAGAGTAAGGGGGGAAACAGACGAGTATACCAACTAATGGAGAGATAGACCTGAACTGAAACCAATAAAAACAATAGACCATGGCTACAGACTAACCAACTCCCATACAAAAAAAATTAAAACATACAATGATGCTAACATACAAGCTAACCAACCGCCTTATTGGTGTACTGTTCCTCTATACAAAGATATGGTTTACAGAGAGGAGAAAAGAGAAGAAAAGGAAGAGAAAAAACGGAACAAAACAGTTGGAATAGAATCAAGTCATTAAACTAACAGAACCAAACGAGCACACTCTGGCTGTCTTCTCAAGCTGGTAAATTAGTTCACAGTTAGGATCAGTTGCCTCTGGCCTGCTGTGAAGTACATTTCAGATCACCCTCATTTCACCACTCAAATCTGGCCCGTGTCTGTTTTTCAAGCTTTTTCCCATTTCGGTGTTGTTCCCTTGAATCGCCAGCAGGTGGTGCTATCTCAGCTGCTCACCCCAGAGTGGGTGGAGCCGGACAGGCAGATGCCGATATGGGAGCTTGTCTCAGGGCACAGCGTGCCAGCAGGACCTCACAGTGGCAACAGAGGTGGCAGCAATCCCAGCAGATCTTGCCTGCAGGGGCTTCAAGGACTGAAGTTGTAGATCGCCTCAGGCACGGGTGGTGTGATGCACTATGGCCGACACAGAGGCCGCGGCAGCGTGGTGGCTACTGTGTCTGCAGCTGCAGTGGTTGTCCAGACTGCCACGATGTCCCAGCAGTGGTGATGGCCGAGTCCGTGTGAAGAGCAGGCTGCCAACTTTGGGGTCTGCAGCCCCCGGGGAGAAAGCCCAAGACCCTCTGAATTCTCCTTTGTGGAGGGTCTTATAAACCAGGCTGCCCCGTTGCCATCTTCTGGGATGTTATTATTTCTATCCCATAAATTATATTGGATATATCTAGAAAATATAGATATATTTTTCCAATTAAAATTGTAGGTCAGTATTGATATTTATAATTAAAATTTAACAGTATAGGATTTTGATTATTTGATATTCTGTTTTTCTCCTTTCCTCATAGTGTAAATTTGGTTTCTAAAAATATTAATATAATTCATTGTTTGCTGTATCCTATAATATTCATTAAATTGTTGAAAACCACAATATTTATACAAATAAAGCTATTTACTGAGATGTTCGATTAACTTACAATTTTTTAAAACGTCTTGGAGTATTTCCCACATAATTTGGAATACAGTAAAATATACATACAGACTATAACTGTACACTAGTCTCTCAAATTAGATATTTTCTCTATGGTTTATGTTGCCAATTTGATATGAAGTTAGATTTCTAAGTTTTAGATTATGTTCAATTTAGTGTTTGCTTCTGGTCTTTTCTTTGAGTTAATTTTTTAAATAAAAATTATACAAAAAAATTTTTAAGATCATAAAAGATATATTCAGAGAAACCACACTTTTATTTTTAGCCTTTTCTGTCATATTCCCAACTAGTACAATTTTGCTTCATCTCAGATTTTGGTGATTGTGTAAAATAAGTTTTTATTTCGCCTTCTTTCTTAGTAAGAAATAGCATACAAAAGCATCAGTCTGTATCTTACTTGTTTCTATTAAAAGTATGCTTCAATGATCCTTTCATTTAACTACATAGCAAATATTTTCATTGTTGGCATCACAAATTTATTTAAATAGTCTTTATTGATGGATATTTTGGTGTGTTCAATTGTTTGGTGATACCACAATCATTAATGTTATCTTGTATTTACTGAGGATATATCTTCAACATAGAATCCTAAAACTGCATTGACAACATTGCAGAACTTGGCTAAATTTCCCTTAAAGGAGTTGTGCCATTTTGCCATATAACCAGAAATTTATTCGAATATTTATTTTCTGCAGTCTTGTTAACAGAATATGGTACAGATATTTGGGAGTTTTGACAATCTATTAGAAGACTATGTTGCTATCTCAGTGCAGCTTTTATATTCATTTATTTTATTATGAGTAGTTAAGAATCTTTTCATGTAATCCCAGCACTTTGGGAGGCTGAGGTCAGGGGATTACCTGAGCCCATGGGTTTGAGAACAACCTGGACAACTCGGCCAGACCTCATCTCTACAATAAATGAAAAAATTAGCCAGGCATGGTAGCATGCACCTGTAGTTCCAGCTACTTAGAAGGCTGAGGCAAAAGGATCACCTGAGACAATCAGGTCAATGCTGGGGTGGCTGTGAGCGTGCCACTGCACTCCAGCCTGGGCAATGGAGTGAGACTCCAATTCAAAATAATAATAATAATAATAATTTTTTAACTGTCCACCTTTTGCCATTTTTTCTTCTCAATATTAAAGCTTCTTTATAAGTTAAATGATTACTGTTTTTAAAAAATTGGTATTTGTTGCACGTGCTTTCTCTTTGATTACACAGTGTTTACTATAAAAGTATATACTATTTTGTTTACTATCTTTGCATAATCAAATTTATCAATCTTTTACTTCTGAAATGTAAATTATGGTTAGAAACATTTTCCCACTTCCAGATTATAAATTAACTCCTGTAAATTTTTTCTTACTATTTGTAGAGTTTTATGTTTTGCTTATGTGCTGTTTAATGATATGATCCATTTATAGAGTTTATCCCAGTGTACAATGTGACATACGAATTCTCTTTTTATTTTTTTTTACCAAATAACTATTCATTTGCCTTAATACTTTTATTTAAAAGGATGTGGGATACAATTCAGAATTAGGCACATAAGTGGTCATTGTACAGGTGAAGTTTGGGCTTCCCTTTGGTCCCTATTTCACCTGGGTTGAGGTCCAGAACCCTTATTGATGTTGTGTCTTCCTTTCCTCCCTGGCAGTGTCCCTCTACTGCCAATCACTTTCTTATAGTATTATGATAAATGTTCAGGGTCTGCTTGTGAGTAAGAATATATGATTTTCAGTTCTTTGTTTTTGTGATAGATCACTGAATATGATACTCTAAATCCAAGCAAGTTGCTGCAATGTCCATATGTTTGTCCTTCTTTGTGACTGTGTAATATTCCATCGTGTATATGTACCACATTTTTTCAGTCCAGTTCACTTTTGATGCAGCATGGTTGGTTCCATGTTTTTGCTATTGTGAATAGTGCTGTAATAAACATGCCTGTGCAGGTATCTTTTTTAGTAGTGATTTGAGTTCCTCCAGGTATATCCCCAGAAGGGGGGTTGCTGGGTCATATGGAAGGTCATTTTTAAGATCTTTTAGAAATCACCACACTGTTTGCCACAGAGGCTGTACTAGTTTACACTCCCACCAACAGTGTAGAAGTGTTCCCTTTTCCCCATATCCTCTCTAGCACCTGTTGTTTTTTGAGTTATTGATGATGGTCATCCTTACTGGAGTTAGCTGGTACCTCAGTGTGGTTTTGATTTGCATTTCTTTGATGATTAATGAGTCTGAGCATTTTTCCATGTATCTGTTGACTGCTTGTATGTCTTATTCTGAGAAGTGTCTATTTATATCTTTTGACCACTTATTAATAGGGCTGTTTTGTTTTGTTTTCCTTTTTTTTTTTTCTTTCAGCACATTTGAGTTTCTTGTAGATCCTGGATGTCAGGCCTTTGTCAGATATACAGTTGAAAAATACTTTCTCCCATTCTGCGGGCTGTCCCTCCACTCTCTTAATGGTTTCTTTTGCTTTGGAGAAGTTTTTAAGTTCGATGAAGTCACACTTGTCTGTCTTATGGCATGGGCATTTGGGGTTTTGATCAGGAATTGGTTCTTATTCTAATTTTCATAAGGGTGTCTTCTGCATTTTCCAAGATTCTTATAGTTTGAGGTTTTGCGATTAGGTCTTTGTTCTATTTAAGGTTCATTTTTGTGTATGGTGACAGGTAGTGGTCTGTTCCAGTCTTCTGCACATGGTTAGCCAGTTTTCCCCATACTGTTTACTGAATAGGTTCTCCACTCCTCAGTGGTTGTTGGTGGAAACTTTGTTGAAGATGAGTTGGTTGAGAAATTGAGATTTTGCTTCCAGAATCCCTATCCTGTTCCATTAGGCTATATGCCTGTTCTTGTACCAATACCAGGTGGTTTGGATTATTGTTGCCTTATAGCAAAGTTTAAAGTCTGGAAGTGTGATACCTCCTGCTTTGTAATTTTTTGTTAAGGATTGTTTTGGCTATTAGTGCTCATTTACATTTCCATATGAATTTCTGAATTGTTATTTCCAAGTCTGAGAAGAATCCAGCCTTCTTTCTTAATACTTAATTTCATGGATATTGTGTTTAATTTGCATATTGCCTTTAGTTGGATGGATATCTTAACAATGTTGCTTCTTCCAATCTATGAGCATGGAATATTTTTCCATTTGTTTGTGTCATCTTTTATTTCTCTGAGCAGTGTTTTATAGTTTTCATTGTAAAGTTCTTTCATTTCTCTGGTTAGGAATATGTCAACTTATTCATTTTTTTGTGGCTATTGTGAATGGAATTGTGCTTTTTATTTGGTTTCTGCCTCTTTGTTATTGGTGTATAACGATGTGACGGTCTTTTGCACATTTAATTTGTACTCTGTGACTTTGCCAAAGTCCTTTATCAGTGCAAGGATGTTTTTGACTAATTCTTTTGGGTTTTCAAGGTATAGAATCATATCATTAGCAAAGAGAAATAGCTTGACTTCCTCTTTCCCTATTTGGATACCACTGATTTCCTTCTTTTGTCTGATTGCTTTAGCTAGGACTTCGATCGCTATGTTGAAAAAGGAGTGAGAGTGGGCAGCCTTGTCTTGTTCTGGTTTTCAGGGTAAATACTTCCAGTTTCTGTCGATTTATCAATATGTTGGCCGTGAGCTTATTATCATAGATGGCTCTTACTATTTTGAGGTATTTCATATATTCCTTCTATGCCTAGGTGTTCAAAGGTTTTTATTAAGAAGGGAGGCTAGATTTTGTCAAAAGCTTTTTCTGTATCTAATGATATAATCATGTGGTTCTTGTTTTTACATTTGTTGATGCATTTAATTACATTTGTGACCTTGTGGATGTTGAGCCAATCCTGAATCCCAGAGATGAAGCCTAGTTGGTCATGGTGGATGATATTTGGGATGTGTTGTTGGATCTGATTTGCTAGAATCTTGTTGATAATTTTTATATCTATGTTCATTAGGGATATTGGCCTGTAGTTCTCTTTCTTTGTTGGAATTTTACCCAATTTGGGTGTCAGTGTGATGTTAGCATCATAAAATGATTTGGAGAGAGTTCTTTCTTTCTCAATTGACTGAAATACTTTCAATATGATTGGTATAAGCTCCTCCTTGTATGTTTTGTAAAATTCCACTTGAAAGCCATCTATTCCAGGACTTTTTTTGTAGGTAGTTTCCTTATGATGGAGTCATTTTCCTAGGCTGTTATTGATCTATTTAGGGTCTCAGTTTTTTCTTATTTCAACTTTGGAAACTTGTGTGATGTCAGAAAGTCCTCCATTTCATTTAGGTTTATGAGTTGGTTTCCATACAGGTGTGCATAGTAATCTCTGATAAACTTTCGTATTTCTTTGGGGTCAGTTGTGATTTGACCTTTTGTGTTTCTGATTGTGTTTATTTGGGCTTTTTTCCCTCTTTTTCTTGATCATTCTGGGTAGGGGCCCATCAATCTTGTTTATCCTGTCAAAGAAGCAGTTTTGTGTTTTGTTGAGTTTTTCTATGATATTTTTGTCTTCTATGTCCCATATCTGGTCTTTTACTTTGGTAATCTGGCTTCTTCTGCTGAAGTTAGGGTTTTGGTGATCTTGCCTTTCCAGCTTCTTTAGATGATCTGTTAGACTGTTAACTTGTGATCTTTCTATTTTCTTCATGTGTGTGCATAGATCTATAAATTCCCCTCTTAGTGCTGATTTCATGGTATCCCAGAGGTTTTTGGTAAAATGTGTCTTTTTTATTTGCTTCCAGGAATCTTTTAACTTCTGTTTTGATTTCTGTGTTGACCCCAAACACAGGGTTGTTCAGCATTATGCTGTTTTGTATCCATGTCTTTGTAGGTTTGGGGAGAATCTTTTGGTGGTGATATTTATTTTTATTCCACTGTGTTCTGAAAAGATGCATGGAAGGATTTTGATATTATGAGATTTGTTTATGCTTGGTTTATGGCCAAGGATGTGGTTGATATTGGAGTATATTCCATGTGGTGATAAGTAGAATGTATATCTCATGGTTGTTGGGTGGAGTGTTCTGTAGATATCTATTAAGTCAGTTTGATCTAGCATCAAGTTGAAGTTCCAAATCTTCTTGTTGATTTTTTGCCTAAATGATATACTAGGGTTGTTAGTGGAATATTCAAGTCCTCAGCTATGATAATGTTAGAGTCAATATCCTATTTTGGTTTACTTTGTAGCTGCTTAATAAAAGCTAATGCTCCTGTATTGGGTGCATGTATGTTTAGAATGGATATTTCTTGTTGATGGATTGAACCTTTTATCTTTATGAAGTGTCCTTCTGTATCTTTTTAAATTTTTGATAGCTTAAAGTTTGTTTTATCTGATATTAAGATCATTACTCAGCCAGGCTTGGTGGCTCAGCCTGTAATCCCATGCTTTGGGAGGCCAAGGTGAGTGGATTGCCTGAGCCCGTGGGTTTGAGACCCACCTGGGCAACTGGGCGAGACCTCATCTCTACAATAAATCAAAAAATTAGCCAGGCATGGTAGCATGCACCTATAGTTCCAGCTTCTTGGAAGGCTGAGGCGGATGGATCGCTGGAACCCAGCAGGTTGAGGCTGCAGTAGCTGGGAGTCTGCCACTGCACTCCAGTCTGGGCAGCAGAGTGAGGCTCCAACTAAAAAAAAAAAAAAATCATGACTCCTGCCTTTTTTGTATTCCATTTACCTTTAAGTTGGTTTTCTATCCTCTAACTAAAAGCCAATTCTTTTCTTAAAATTTGAAATGCCGTCTCTTTCGCATGTTAATTTTCTATGTGTATTTAAATCTGTTTCTGGACAATCTAATTTATTCCATTGATCTGTCTTTTTATTCAGATACTGATAACACATAATTTTAACTATTTAGGCTTATGATATTATTAATACTGATTGTTACAGATCTTCTTCTTGTTAATTTATTGCTCAAAAAATTCCTGGAAATTCTTGCTTGCTTCACATCAGTGTGTGCTCCAGAGCTGGCCCTGCTAGTGTTATGAAATATATTTTCCTACTTTCATGTAAACTGGGATTTTCAGTCTTTCTGTCTCTTAATTTCACTGTGGGCGTGTGATTTGTGTGATTCATTTGTGCTATTTGTGTGATTCATTTGCTCACCTTTTTCATGTTTAAATGTGTGAAGAGATTGTAATTAAAGTGGTCAACATTATCCTCTTATTATGTTTTCTCTTCATTCTCATTCTATTACTCCAGTTAGAAATGCTTTGGCCTTTCATATTTACCTTTCATATTTCTCCATATCATTTCTTAGTCTATTAAGGGTTTTGTTGGTTATACTTTTTTTGTAGAATTACACACTCTATTTCTATATGTTCCATTTGTTTTATTTTTATTACTCTGCTTATTTTTTTGACTGGTCATCTTTGTGATTTTGAACTTAACTTTTAAGAATATTTTATCATATCTTCTATATTATATATGTATACATATATATGTATATATACATATAGCAGTTTAAAAATATGAGTGTTTGGCTATGTAAATATGTTGGCTATGTATATATGTTGTTGTGGCCTACCGTTGTGTTTTTTATAATGCCTGATTGTGATTGTGATCAATCCCTGATTGATCATCATTTAACTGATGAGAGTCAGCTCTTCTGGAAGTAAGATACACTCTTTTCTTCTCCTCTCCTTGGATATCAGAACTCCTGTCTTTCTAGATTCTGAACTCCAGTACTTGACTTCAGCCTTGGACTGAGACTTAGATCATTGCTTCTCTGGTTCTGAGACTTTCACACTTGGAGGTCTGGAGCCTATTGTAGAAACTTTTAGCCTCTATAATCATGTGAAACAATTTTTCTACTAAATCTCCTCTTTCATATTTATATCTATGACTATTTATTAACTGTTCATTTGTTATTGGTACTGTTTGGTTAGCTAATCCTAACCAATGAAGATGATATAAAACAACCATATCAAAATAACACTAAATGTGAATGGATTAAACAATTTAATTTAAAGGCACACATTTTTGGATTGGGTAATAAGAAAACATACAGCTATATGATGGTTATAGGAAAAATTTAGATTTAACATAAAAATAGGTCAAAAGTAAAAGAATAAACAATGCATTATACAAAGAGCAACAGAAAATACAGAATAGCTATGCCAATAACAGACTTCAAATTTAAAAAATGTTCTCAATAGAAAGAAATTCATTTTATAATAAGAAAATGACAATTCCTCAAGACATAACTATTATTAACATATATGCACCAAACAACAGAGCCTCAAAATAATTTTAGCAAAACTGGCTGAATTAAAAGGAGAAATAGTTCAACAATTATAATTGAAAGTTTCAGTAATCCACTTTCAATAACGGATAGAACAAGTAGGAAGAAAATCAATAAGAAAACAGAAGACTTGAAAAAGATGAAAAACCAAGACCTAACAGTAATATATAGCACACTCCACCCAAAAAATAGCAAAATACCCATTTTTCTCAAGAGCATATAAAATATTCTCCAGCATAAACCTTAGAACAAGTCTTAAAAATTGTTTAAAATTTGAAATAATGCAAAATATGGTCTCTGAAAGCAATAAAATGGAATTAGAAATTAACAGAAGGAGTTGGACCTCGTGACTTGTGCCTGTAATCTCTGCACTTTGGGAGGCCAAGGTCAGAGGATTTCTTCAGCCCAGGAGTTCAAAACCATCCTAGGCAACAGAGGAAGACCTTATCTCTACACATTGAAAAAAAATTAGCCAGATATGGTAGCACATGCCCTTAGTTCCAGTTACTCAGGAGATTGAGGCAGAAGAATTGTCTGAATCCAGGAGTGGGGGCTATAGTGAGCTGTGACTGTGCCACTGCACTCCTGCCTGGGCGTCAGAGTGAGACTCCCACTTGAAAGAAATAGAGAGAGAGAGAAAGAGAAAAAGAAAGAAGAAAGAAAGTGAAGGAAGGAAAGAAAGGAAAGGAGAAGGGAGGGGTAAAAGGAAGCAGGATGGAGGGAGGGAGGAAGGAAGGAAGAGGAAATAAGAAAAAAGAAAGAAAAAAGAAGGAAGGAAAGCAAAACAGAAAGAAAGGGAAATAGAGAAAAAAGGAGAAGAAAAAAAGAAATAGAAGGAAATTATGGAAAATCACAAAGATCTATGTGAGAAAATCACAAGATCTATGTGAGAAAAACTTCAAAACTCTGATGAAAGAAATAAAAGAACTAAATAATATGGAGAGATATTTTATGATCACAGATGAAAAAGCTCAATATTGTCAAGATATCAATTCTTCTCAGCTTGATCTATAGATCACATACAATCATGATCAAAATTCCAGCAGATTATTTTGTGAATATTGACAAGCTGATTCTGGTGTTTATACAGAGGCAAAAGATTTAGAATAGTCAACACAATACTGAAGAGAAAGAATAATGTTGGAAGATTGGTATTGCCTGTCTTCAAGACTTAGTATAAGTCTTAGTAATTAAGATGGTGTGATACTGTTGACAAAAATAAGCAAATAGATTAATGTGAGAGTATAGAGAACCCAGAATCATTCATATACACACACACACACACACACACACACACACACACACACACATTTTTATATATATAGTCAACTGATATTTGGCAACACAATGGATCACAGCGTCTTCAACAAATGTTACTGGAACAACTGGTCATCCACATGCCAAAAAAAAAATCAATCTAGATATAGACCTTATACTCTTATAAAAATATTCCAAATTAATTATAGACCTAAGTGTAAAGTTGCAACCTTAAAACTCCTATAAAATAACAGGAGAAAACCTGGATGACTGATGGATATGGTTTGGTATGGCTATGGCTTCCTAGTTATAACACCAAAAGCATGATCCATAAAAGAAAGAACTGATAAACCAGACTACTTTGAAATTTAAAACTAAAGCTCAGTGAAAGATACTACTGAACAATTAGAAGGCAAACCACAGACTGGGAGAACCCATTTACAGAAACCACATTTGTCACAGGATTATTATTCGAAATATACAAACAACTCTCAAAATTCCACAATAAGAAAACAAACAGCGGATTAAAAAGTAGGTTAAAGATCTCAACAGACACCTCACCAAAGAAGACATACAAATGGAAAATAAGCATATGAAAAGATGCTCAACATCACAGGCCAATAGGGAAATGCAAATTAAAACAATGGGATTCCAGTACGCACCTATTAGAATGCTCAAAATCCAGAACATTGGCAACACTATATGTGGGTGAGGATATGAAGTAACAGAACTCTCATTTACTGCTAGAAGAAATGCAAATGGTACAGTTACTTTGGAAGTCAGTTTAGCAGTTTTTTTTTTTTTTACAAAACCAAACATATTTTGTCATACAGTTCAGCAATCATGCTCCTTTGTATCTGTTCAAAGAAGTTGAAAATTTGTGTCCCTACAAAAACCTGCATACATATGTTTATAGTAACTTTACTCATAATTGCCAAAACTTGGAATAGGTGAATAAGTAAATTAACTGTGGTAAATCCATTCAGTGATGTATTATTTAGCACTAAAAAGAAATGAGCCATTGAGCAATGAAAAGATATGAAGACACCTTAAATGTATACTAAGTGAAAGAAGCAATTCTGAGAATATTGCATGCTATATCATTTTAACCATATGACAGCTGTACAAGGCAATATTTTGTAAACAGAAGAAGATCAGTGATTGCAAGGGGTTGGTGAAGGTGGAGTAGGGAATGATGAGAAAATGGAGAAAGGATTATTTTTAGGGAAGTGAAATTACTCTGTATAATACTGTATTGGTGGATATATGTCATTACACATTAGTCAAAAGTCTAGTTTTGTGGACACACACTTTCCTTTAGCAAAAAAAAGTCAATCATCTCCTCCACCCTCTCTAAATATACTAGTAAGAGTGATATTTGACTAGAGAGCCATCTCCTCTTGGCATAAAAGGATTCCACCACCCAATTAATTACCCCCTTTCAAATACTGTAAGGAAAGAGGTCAATGCCTGGCACTCTGTTAAAAAGTTTCAGACTCACAGAGGATTTTTAGGGCAGTGAAAATACTCTGCATGATACTATAAAGTTAATGGCAGATACATGTAATTATACATTTGTCTAAACCAGTAGGGTGTACAACACTGAATAATTTCTCATGTAAACTACGGACTTTGGATGATTATAGTATCAATGTAGGTTCTCCAGTTATAAGAAATGTACTAATCTAGTGGAGATTGTTGATGATGAGAGAGTCTATGCATGTGTGGGGTCAGGAGTATATGGGAAACCTCTGTACCTTCCTCTCAATTGTGCTTTGGATTGAAAACTGCTCTAAAAAAGTCAAGGCCTTTAATTTTTTTCAAGAATGTTTCTTAACATTATTAGCCATCAGGAAAATTAAAATCAAAATCACAGCAACATACCCTTCACATCCACTATCTAGCTACTAAAACCAACCAAACAGACAAAAACAGATAATAAGTATTGGCAAGGATTTAGACAAATTGGAACATTCATACATGACTGCAAAATGGTATAGCCACTTTGGAAAAGCATTTCAATCTTGATAAAATTGTATTTTTTAAAGAAGTTTTTCATTTCATTTAAATTTTAAAATTTATTATGCTGAATATGTTTACGATATTCTCAGACTTTTTATATTGGATCTATAGTGATGTCATATTTTATAATGTATTCTTGGTATTGATAGTTTATGCCTTCTCTCAGTTCTTTGTCTTGATAAGTTGTCTATTTGTTTTACCTTATAATCTACTCTAAGAATGAAAAATTGCTTTTGTTGTTTTCTCTATTGTAAAGTGTATTTATATCATTTTTTATTCTTGATTTTATTATTTCCTTCCTTTTATATTCTTTCATTTGTTATTCTTTCATTATGTTATTTAAATAAAAATTGAGAGAGCATTGATTCTCAAATTTGGAAGCTCTAAATTTGCTCCATCAATGATTTAACTGTGTTATTAAATTTTAAATATTATATGTCTTCTTTAATATACATTTCTAAATATTTTCTAATTTACCTTGAGATTTCTTTTTTGACCAGTGCTTTTTGCTTATTTTTTTGTTTGGGGTTTGAAAATATGTTGCTTGATGTCAAAACCTTTGGAAATTGTTTTTCCAAGTTATCCTTCTGATATTGACTTGATTCCATTGAGAGCAAAGGACAAATTCTGAGTTATTACAGTCTTCTGAAATTTTCTAAGACTTTCTTAACAGCTTACTACATTATCATTTTTGCTTTATATATTTTGTTGATACATTATTAGGTACATACTTAACTAGAATCAATATATCTTCGTGGGATTCAATAAAAAATACCTTAATCACTAGTAAAATTTGAAATAAAGTCAAATGAGATATTATTGTGATATGCACTTTATGTTGTTGATGCATTATGATGTATCTTCCGGATGCTTTTACTTCAAATTGTCTATTTTCTTATTTTTCAGATATTTTTTGTAGGTGGAGTTTTTCTTTTAAAGTCTCACAACTGTACTCTTCTAATTGGAATTGTTTCTAGTTACACTTATTATAACTAGTGTTACAGTTTATTTTTATTCATTATACCACCATGTGTTTTCCATTTGACCAATTTTTATATATGGATTTTTTTGCTCTTTTGCCTAACTTTTTTGGAGTAATAAAATAGTTTCATTATTCTACTTTCCCCTTTAATAACTTGTTTAATAACTTGTTAGTTATTTATTCTTCTACCATTCTTTTCAAGGGAACTCTTGAGATTAAAATGTGTATTCTTGACTTTCTCAGTTAAAAACAAATTATTTTTGTTTTTAACTGAGAAAGTCAAATTAAGTAGAAATTATTTTTCTACTTCCTCAATAATGTTAGAGTTTTAGAATCATTTAAAATTATTATTCCTCTTTGCTTTTTATGTACGTTATATGCATTTAATTTTACATTTATTTTGAATCCACAAGACTGTATTATTACCATTTTGTACAGTCAGTATTGCTTTATATTTACAAGTATATTTTCAGTTCCTTTTTGCTTCATCTTTCTGTATTTACATATTTGTATCTGCATAAAGAATTCCTTTGGCTATTTCTTCCAGTACAGATCTCTTTGCAGTGATTTCTCACAGAAGTTATTTGTCTGAAAATATCTGGATTTGCCTCACTTTCAAAGGATGCTTTCATTGGGCTTACAATTCTAGATAGCTTTTTTTCTTCATTTGTTTTATGTTTTATGGTGAAGTTTTCTGTTTTGCTTTGATTTTTTATTTTGTTGGCATTTTGCTTTATCATTAATTTTATTTGCTCTTCCACCATGGCTGTGAAGTCAGCCATCAATCTATAGCTGCTTCTTCAAATGTAAATGCCTTTTCTTCTGGCTACTTTTAAAACTTTCGATTTAACATTTGTTAAATTGATGTGTTTCTTTGAAATCATTCTGCGCTAGATTTATAAAGCTTCTCAAAATTTGGGGTGGAATTCTTTCACCAACTTTGGAAAATTCTTGAGCACTAATCTTTTTTAAAGTTTTAATCAAGCTTTCATTTTGAGATATTTTTAGTTCCTCATGCTGCTATAAGAAATAATGGAGAGGGATTTTATGTACGTTTTACCTAGCTTCCCCCAGTGGTGACGTCTTACAAAACCACAGTACAGTATTGCAATCAGAATATGTTCTTCATACAATCAAAATACAGAATGTTTGTTACCTCCAGGATCCTCATATTGCTCTTTTATAACCAGACCCTCTTTCCTCCCTCAACTGTTCACTTCTTTACTGGTCACCCTGAATGTGTTCTCCATTTGTATAATTTTGTCATTTCTAGAATGTCATATAAATGGAATCATACCATTTCTGATCTTTTGGATTATTTTTTCTCCCTGGAATTTTTTTCAGGTAAATGCATGTATGTATCATTAGTGTATTCTCTTTTATTGCTGAGTAGTGCCATGGTATGACTGTATTATAGTTTGTTTAACCATTCACTTATTAAAGGGCATCTGGATTGTCTTCAGTTTTTAGCTGTTATGAATAAAGCTGCTATAAATATCCATGCACAGGTTTTGTGTGAATTTTTCATTTCTCTGGGATAAATGTCAGGAGTACAATTGTTGGGTTATATGATAGTTGCATGATTAGCTTTTTAAGAAACTAACAAATTACTTCCCAGAATGGCTGTACCATTTTAAATTATTACCTGCAACAAATAAGTTTCTTTACATTCTTACCAGCATTCGGTTGTCTCACTATTTATATTGAGTCATTCTTTTGGGCATGTAGTGATATTTTATTGTGGTTTCAATTTACATTCCCCCAACAGCCAATGATGTTGAACATCTCTACATATGCTTGTTTGTAATATATATGTACATACACATCCATCATACATACATATATATTACATATATGCATTATACATATATATTCATATATGCATTATACATGTGTATATGTATACACATACATCCTCTTTGGTGAAATATCTCTTCATGTCTTTTGCCTGATTACTAATATGATCATTTGGGTTTTTTATACTTTGAGTTTTGAGAGTTTCATATATAGTTAACTCTTTTTTCAGACGAGTGGTTTGCAAATATTTGACACACTCTATATAGCTTGTCTTTTCATGCTCTTAACAGAGTATTTAACAGAGCATAAATTTCAATTTTAATAAGGACAAACTTATTATTTTTTCATTTTGTAGATTGTGTTTTGGAAACCTTTGCCAAGCTCTAGACCCCAAAGATTACTTCAAGATTGAGAAATACCATAATAAAACATCACGGAGTTTTTTTCTCTCTCTCCATCCCCCTTTCATTTTTAGAATTTCCATAGCTCTTTGACTGCATTTTAATATGTGACCCATTTTGAGTTAATTTTGTCAAATACTTTTCTGCATCTATTGATATGAGACTTTTCTTCTTAAGTTTTTTAATATACTGCTTTACACTGATTGATTTCCAAATATTGAAACAGCCTTGAACTCCTAGAATAAACTCTACTTGTTTATGCTGTATAATTATTTATTATATATATCATATATGTATATATATATATATTATAGCTGATCCTTATTAACTATTGTCTTGTTAATATTTTTGCATCTATATTCATAAGGAATATTAGTCTGTAGTTTTCTTCGCTTTTTGTTTGTTTGTTTTTCACTGTCTTTGTCAAGTTTTGGCATTAAGGAAACCATAGTTTCATAAAATGAATTGTGAAGTGTTCCCTCCTCTTCTGCTTTCTGTAAAAAAATAGTTATAGACTGAATTGTGTTCTCCCCAAATTTATGTGTTGACCTGCTTACCCTTAGTACATCAGGATGTGACTATACTTTGGGTTACAGTCTTTTAAGAGCTATTATGGGTGTTCAGTATGGCTGTGTTTTTATGAGGACGTTTGGATACCCAAGAGAGATCAGAGGAAAACCCAAGTGACATACAGAGGAAAACCCAAGTGAGGAGACAGTCAGAAAGCAGCTGTATGCAAGCCAAGGAGAGAAGTCTCAGGAAAAAAAAATTGATCCTATTAACACCTTGCTTCTTGACATCTAGCCTACAGAACTGTGAATTAGTAAGTTTCTGTTGTTTAAGCCACCCAACCTATGATGTTTCATTGTGGTATTCCTAGCAATTTAATACAAATAATGTATACAATTGGTTTTAATTTTTCTTTAACATTTGGTAGCATTCTCTAGTAAAATCTTCTATGTCTAGAAATTTCTTATTTTGTGAGTTCTATAATTATTAATTCAATTTTCTTAGTAATCTTATGTTTGTTTAAATGATCTATTTCATATTATGCGAATTTTAGTAGTGTATACTTTTTGAGGAAGTAGTTAATTTCATCCGAGTTGTCAAATTTATGTGTGTAGAACTGTTTATAATATTTGTCATTCTTTTGATATCAACAGTATCTGTAGTAATATATCCCTTATTTGTTTCTGATATTAGTAATTTGTGTCTTCTCTTGTTTGTCAATCTTGCTAGAAGTTTGCTAATTTTGTGGATATATTCAGAGAACCAGGTCTTTATTTTGTTTTTTAGTGCTCAATTTTATTAATTTCTGTTTTTATGTTTTTTTCTTTTCTGATCACTTTGAATTTATTTTGCTCTTATTTTTCCAGTTTCTTGGGAGATTTGGGGAACAAAAATTGTTGACTTGAGAACTTTACTTTCTTCTAAAGTACGTATTCAGTGCTATTAGTTTTTTCTATCACCACTACCTTAGCTGTGTCTCATAAATTTGAATATGTTACATTTTTATTTCCATTTTTCAAAAATCAATGTACTTTTTTACTTCCCTTGAGACTTCTCTCTGATCCATGAATTATTTAGAATGTGTTTTTTATTTTCCAAGTATTTGTAGGTTTTCCTGTTATTGAGTTCTAGGTGTGGTTTACAAACACATTCTATATGATTTCAACTCTTTGAAATGTATTAAGACTTGTTTTATGGTCTCAGATATGGTCTATCATAGTATATGTTCCATGGGTACTTAAAAATATGTATTTTGCTATCATTTGATAAAACATCCTATAAATGTCAATTAAATCCTTCTGGTTGATGATGTTGTTGAGATCTTCTCTACTGTTACTGATTTCCTGTTTAATTGAACTACCAATTATCAAGAGAGGGGTGTTGAAGTCTCCAAATACAATTGTGAATTTTCCTACTTCTCCTTTTATATGTTGTAGCTCTGCTTTCTGGTTCATATACATTTAGAATTCCTATGTCATCCTTGTGGATTCTTTTATTATTATATGAGGTTTCTCTATGTCTATGATTATTTTCTTTGCCATAAAATCCTCATTATTTTATATTAACAACTATCCTGCTTTTTTGGCTAAAGTTTTCATGGAATATTACTTTTTGTTCTTTTACTTTCTCCCTGTATCATTATATTTGAAATGGGTTACCCATAGATAGCAC
Organism: Cephalopachus bancanus; assembly: GCA_027257055.1. Taxonomy (NCBI): domain Eukaryota; kingdom Metazoa; phylum Chordata; class Mammalia; order Primates; family Tarsiidae; genus Cephalopachus; species Cephalopachus bancanus. The sequence goes on along the minus strand of JAPVLO010003628.1, from coordinate 6,056 downwards.
ACATTGAGTCATGTTTTTTTTTTTAATGCACTCTGCTAATCTCTGTGTTCTGATTGGTGTATTTAGACTATTTACACCTGATATAGTTACTGATGTTAGGGCTTAAGTCTGCCATGTTAGCTTTTGTTAGCTTTCTGTTTTATTTTTTCTGACTTACTACTGGTTACTTGAATATATTTTTGAATTCTACTTGGATTTATCTATATTGTATTTTAGTGACTCTCTGTGTAGCTTTATTAGTAATTTCAGAAGGTATTACATTATAAATTAATAATTTATCACAGTCCACTGCTGTCATTATCTTACATGTTAACATAAAATATGGAAACCTTACTTCCCTTTACATCCCTTTGCACACCCTATGAATAATATCATTGTCGTAAATATTTCTTCTAAACCACTTCAGACAATGTGATAATTTTTCTTTAATTATCAAATATAGTTTAGAAAACTCACTTTCTTAATGGCATCCTTCAAAGCACAAATGTTTTTCATTTATCTTGAGGTTCAGTTTATCTTAATTTTCCTCTGTGGTTTGTGTTTTTGGTGTTATATCTAAGTTCTTGGCTAGTCAAAATCAAAGACTTTCTTCCAAAGGTGTTATAGTTTAAGTTTTACATTTAGATCTATGGTCTTCTTGTATAATATTAGGCAAGATTTCAACATCACTCTTTTGCATGTGCATGTTCCATTCTTCAGCACCATTTGTTGAGCAAACTATTGCTTCCCCCCATTGAATTTCGCCTAGCACTTTTATTAAGAATCAATTGTCCACAAATGTTAAGGGTTTATTTCAGGACTTTCAATTCTATTTTATTCTCCTAGGTTTCTATCCTGATGTCAGTACCATTGTCTTGATTACTGTAACGTTGAGAATTGTGAGTCCTCCAGCTTTGTTATTTTGCAAGATTGTTTTTGTTCTTCTGAATCTTTTGCATTTCCACATGCCTTTGGGGACTGACTTGTTAATTTCTTTCTGAAATATGTTGCTTGACTTTTTATTGAGATTGTGTTAAACCTGTATATGAATTTTGGAAGTATTGCTATCTTAACAATATTAAGTATTAACATCTGTGAATAGGTATGGCTTTCCATTCACTAGATCTTCCTTAGCTAGTTTTAACAATATTAACTGTCTTAGCTTACGAGTTTTCCACTTTTTAAATTTTTATTTTCAAGTTTTTCATTGTTTTATGCTATTTTAAAGCAATGATGCTGTTTGGGGATTGTTCATTAATAGTGTATAAAACATAATAGATTTTTGTTTATTGAACTTATATTCTTTCTTTTTTATTAATCAATATTTTTTATTTTGGTATTGTGGGGTACATTTAAGGGTTAGGTATACAAATATGTTTCGTTCAGGCACCCTTTTTTTGTTTTTTGGTTTTGGGTTTCTTTTTTTGAGTTGGAGTCTCACTCTGTCGCCCAGACTGGAGTGCAGTGGCCGCTCCCAGGCACCGCAGCCTCGACCTGATGGGTTCCGCCAATCCTTCCGCCTCAGCCTTCTGAGTAGCTGGAATTACAGGCATGCGCTACCATGCCTGGCTGATTTTTTTATTTATTGTAGAGATGAGATCTCGCCAAGTTGCCCAGGCGGGTCTCGAACCCACGGGCTCAGGCAATCCACTCACCTCAGCCTCGCAAGGCGCAGGATTACAGGCTAAGCCACCGAGCCCCGCCAGGCACCCTTGTTGAAAAGGGGTGTCTCCCCGTCCTCAGACAGATATTTACTACCGTTAATCCCACTTCCCTCCTCCTCCCCCCCCATAGTTTCCCACTACTTTCAATCCTTTTCTTATAGTATTACGATGGATGTTCAAGGTCCACTATATGAGTGAGAACATGTGATACTCAGATCTTTGTTTCTGTGAGAGGTCACTCAGTATTATAGACTCTAGTTCCATCCAGGTTGCTGCGAAATTCATGATTTTGTTCTTTTTTATGGCTGTGTAGTTTTCCATCATGTATATGTACCACATTTTTTTTAATCCAGTCCTCTTTTGATGGACAGCATGGTTGATTCCAGGTTCTTGCTATTGTGAACAATGCTGCAATAAACATACGTGTGCAGGCATCTTTTTTATAGAGTGATTTGAGTTTTTCAGGGTATATTCCCAGTAGGGGGATTGCAGGGTCATCTGGGAGGTGGATATTTAGAGCTTTTAGGAATTGTCACACTGTTTTCCATAGAGGTTGCACTAGTTTGCTCTCCCACCAACAGTGTATAAGTGTTCTCTTTTCACCACACCCTCTCCAGCAACTGTTATTTTTTGAGTTATGATAATTGCCATTCTGACTGGAGTTAGGTGGTATCTCAGTGTGGTTTTGATTTGCATCTCCCTGGTGATTAGTGAGGTTGAGCATTTCTTCATGTGTCTGTTGGCTGCTCGGATGTCTTCCTTTGAGAAGTGTCTGTTCATATCTTTTGCCCACTTTATAATGGGGTTGTTTATTTTTTTTTCTTTTTAGCACGTTTGAGTTCCTTGTAGATTCAAGATGTTAAGTCTTTACTCAATATTACTGATAACAAAAGATGAATACATGTCATGCTTGACTTCTGCAATTACAAGAGTTGCTCAAAGTGATTACCATCAGCATCCAGACACTTTTGAATATGGCAAACTAAAAGTAATACATAGATAACATCTCTTAAAATGTGTATACCCTTTTTTGGCACCCCAGTATATTTTCCAGTCTGACATTTTAATTCGTTTCTTTTATATATTTTTTGGTATTTTGTTTGTAGCTACACTAGAGATTATAATGAACATCTTTGCTTGTAACAGTCTATTTGGATTAACACTAATTTTATTTTATTTTACAAAATAAATATTAAATAAAAAACTTACAAAAACTTGGTTTCAAGAACCTCCACTTTTCCTCCCATTTTTTGTACTGTTACTGTCATACAAGTGACAGTTTACTTTATTATAAGCTCATCAACACAATAAATAATTATTTTCTTATTCTGTCTTCTTTCAAATCTTTGAAGAGTCACAAATAAAAATCCATATTATGGCAATATATATCTATGTAGTTACCTCTCCTGATATGTTTTATTTAATAGTATGGATTTGAGTTAAAGAAAATATCTATTATTTAAATCAGAGCAGATCTGATAGAAAAATAATCTTAGTTTTTGCTGAGACATTCCCAAATGTCTCAACTTTCTTAATATTTAAATATAGTTTACTAGTAAAAAATTCTTGGTTAACGGTCATCTTCTAGCACCTTGAATATGTCATTTTTCTAGTCTCCATGATTTCCGAGACTACTTTTCTGTTTTTGAGAATTCCTTGTTTATAATGAGTCTCTTTTTTTATTTTTTCATTGTTTTATCTTTAACTTTAGTTTTCAAAGGTTCGACTAGTCTAAGTGTAGAAATCTGAGATTACTCAGTTTGGGGTTTACCAAGCTTCTTGGATATGTAGACTAATGTTTTCCCTCAAAATTTGGAAATTTTTGGTCATTATTTTCTCAAATATTCTTTCTGTCCATTACTGACTCTTCTCTAATTCTGTGGCTTGTATTATGCATATGTTGGTATGATTCATAGTTTCCCAAAACTCTCTGAGGCTCTGTTAATTTTACTTAATTTTTTATCTGTTCTTTCAACTGGATATCAACTGACCTGTCTTCAAGTTTACTAATTCTCTTTTCTGCCACCTCAAGTCTATTGTTGAGCCAGCCCCTCCAGTAATTTTTCATTTCAGTCATTGTACATTTTAACTTGAGAATATTTATTTGGTTCTTTTTTATAATTTTGATTTCCATATCACTAGTCTCACATCCTTTTTGCACATTTAATACTGTAAGTTGGATTTTTTTTCCTTGAACATATTTATAATAGCTAACTTAAAATCCTTACCTCATAAATCCAACATCTGGGCTTTCTTAGGATTATTTTTCTACTGTTTTTTTTTCTCTGATTTGCCATGCTTTCCTATTTTTTCCATGTCTTATACTTTATGTTGTTGTTGTTGAAAACTGGACATTGGGAGTAACATAATTTGTCAACTCTGGAAATCAAATTCCTCCCTCCTCCAACCCCCTACACACTCAGGATATGTTATTGCTATTGTTGCTGCTACCTACAACTGGTATTTGTTTTATGATTTTCCTGGACTAATTCTGTAAAGTCTGCATTCTTTCTCATGTGCAGCTACTGAAGTTTGTATTCAGACTGTAGTCCTCTAACAATTTGACGAAGATTTTTTTTTTTTAATTTTAAAGATATGGGGTACAATCCAGGATTAGGAACATAAGTTATTTTACAGGTGAAGTTTGAGCCTCTCATTGGTCCTTGTTTCACCTGCTTTGGGTTCAGATACTCTTGTTGATGTTATGTGCTTCCCCTTCCCTCCCTTGGCAGTGTCTCACTACTGTCAATCCCTTTCATGTAGTATTATGATAAATATTCAGAGTCCACTTATGAGTGAGAATTCATGGTATTCAGTTCTTTGTTTTTATGATAGGTTACTGAGTATGACATACTCTAAATCCATCCAAACTGCTGCGAAGTTCATAATTTTGTCCTTCTTTGTGATTGCACAATATTCCACCCTGTATATGGATGTACCACATTTTTTAATCCAGTTCACTTTCAGTGGACAACATGGTTGTTTCCATGTTTCTGCCATTGTCAATAGTGCTGTAATAACCACATGTATGCAGGTATCTTTTTCATAGAGTGATTTGAGTTTCTCTGGGTATATTCCCAGAAGGAGGATTGCTGGGTCATATGGAAGGTTGATTTTGAAATCTTTTAAAAATAACCATGTTTTCCACAGAGGTTGTGCTAGTTTACATTCCCACCAACAGTGTAGAAGCATTGCCTTTTTTCCGCATCCTCTCCAGCATCTGTTGTCTTTTGTTATTAATGGTGGCTATCCTGACTGGAGTTAGGTGGTATCTCAGTGTAAGTTTGAATTGTATTATTTTGATGATTAGTGAGGCTGTGCGTTTTTTAATGTAACTGTTGGCTGCTTATATGTCCTCTTTTGAGGATTGTCTATTCATATCTTTTGCTCACTTTTTAATAGGACTGTTTGTTTTTTCCTTTTGGCACATTTGAGTACCTTGAAATCCTGGATGTTAGACCTTTGTCAGATATACAGTTGGCAAATATTTTTTTTTCCAGTCTGTGGGCTGTCTCCTCACCAGTTTAATGATTTCTCTTACTTTTCAGAAGCGTTTCAGTTTGATGAGGTCCCACTTGCCTATCTTACCTCTTATGGCATGGGGTTTTGGGGTTTTGATCAGGAATTGGTTGCCTGTTCCATTTTCTGTAAGGGCGTCTCCTGTGTTTTCTAAGATATTTATAGTTTGAGGTTTTACATTTAGGTTTTTGATTCATTTAGAGTTGATTTTTGTGTATAGAGATAGGGAGCCTGTTTCAATCTTCTGCATGTGATCAGCTAGTTTTCCCAACACCATTTGCTGAATAGGTTATCCTCTCCCCAATGGTTGTTTTTGGAAGCTTTGTTGAAGATGAGTTGGTTGAGAAATTGAGGTTTTGCTTCCAGAATCTCTATCCTGTTCCATTTGATCTCTACACATTTGTATGTCCTGAAAGATGTGCCCATATGAGTAAGGAACGAATGGTAGTTACTGGTGAGAAGCTGTGAAGCAGGTGGAAGAAATGTCAAAACACTAAAATTGGAAAAAAAAACTGAAGTTTGGTGGAAGTGAAACTAAACCTTAGTAAATTATTCTAGCTTGATTTACTTAGGAGATTTTTGTCAAAGAAAAAGTGTTCTCTAAAATATCATATGAATTCTTTAAAACTAAATTATGCCAAATTGTGTCAAAATTTTCTCTATTCTCTTGTAAGTAAGTTTACTCTAACTGCCATTTGGAACATAGGTTGATTTTTTGCAAAATATAAATTGATTTATGGCATACTTGTGAATGAGACAGTTGTATAACTGTAATCAAGAAAAATTGATAAAAGGTTTTAATGTCATCCTCAATATCCCATTGGGTTACTGCTGGATTCTGTCATTTTTGTCTTCTATTTGCTAAAGCCATGCTTAGAAAATATGTCATTTTCA
>JAPVLO010003627.1:0-19024 GCA_027257055.1 Cephalopachus bancanus | reverse complement strand
TCCATGAGCATGCTACTCCTCTCCAGGCTGGGCAACAGAGTGAGAATTGCTGAAAAAAAAAAAGAATTCAGATTCAATTTTTTTGATGTAAATTCCAGTCAAATATTTCTTTCTTTGTTTTGTTTTTGTTTTTTTTGAGTTGGAGTCTCACTCGGTCGCCCAGCCTGGAGTGCAGTGGCCGCTCCCGGCCACCGCAGCCTCACCTGCTGGGCTCTGGTGATCCTTCCACCTCAGCCTTCCGAGTAGCTGGAATTACAGGCAAGCGCTACCACACCTGGCTGGTTCGATTTATTGTAGAGATGAGGTCTCGCTGCCCAGGCGAGTCTCAACCCGCGGGCTCAGGCAATCCACTCACCTCAGCCTCCCAAAGATGCAGAATTACAGGCTGAGCCACCAAGCCTGGCTTCTTTCTTTGTTTTTATGAGTTGTGTTCTCACTGTGTTGCTCAAGCTGGAATGCAGTAGCAAGTTCAAGGCCACCACAGCCTCGAGTTTTGGACTCAGATGATCCTTCCAACTCACCCTCCTAGGAGCTGACTCCACAGGTGTGCACCACCATGCTCGGCTAATATTTTGATTTTTATTGTAGAGACAAGGTCTCACCAAATTGCTCAATCTGGTCTTGAACACCTGGACTCAGGCAATTCTCTCACCTTGGCCTCCCAAAGTGCTGTGATGAGAGGCATGGACCACCACACCCAGGCTTTTTTTATTTTTAAAATGTCCCTTTTAGCTGGGTGATGTGGTTCACACATGTCATCCCAGCATTTTGGAAGGCAGAGGTGAGAGCATTGCCTGAGCCCAAGGCTTCAAGACCAGCCTGGACATCTAGGCAAGACCTCTGCTCTACAATAAATAAAACAACTAGCTGGGCGTAGTGGTGCTTACCTGTATTTCAAGTTACTTTGTAGGCTAAAACCTGTAGTTCCAGCTACTGGGGAGACTGAGGCAGAAGGATCAGGTGAGCCAGGCACACCAAGGCTACGGTGGCCATGAGCATGCCCCTACGCTCCAGCCTGGGCAACAGAATGAGACTGGCTGAAGAAAAAAAAATTAAAGAATTCAGATTCAATTTTTTGATATAAATTCCAAACATATCATTCTTTCTTTCTTTCTTTTTTTTCTGAGTCAGGTTCCCACTCTGTTGCTCAGGCTGAAATACAGTGACAAGCACATGACCTCTGCAACCTCGACTTACTGGGCTCAGGCAATCGTTCTGCCCCAGCTGCCAAGTAGCTGGAAGTACAGTCGTGTACCTCTATGACCGGCTAATATTTTTATTTTTATTGTAGAGATGAGATCTCACAAATTTTCCCAAAGAAGTCTCAAACACCTGGATTCAGGCAATCTGCTCACCTTGGCCTCCCAAAGTGCTGGGATGACAGGCATGAGCCACCCACGTCCAGCTCTCTCTCTTTTATTTAAATGTCTGCCTTAAGTGGGTGAGGTGGCTCATGCTTGTCATCCCAGCATTATGGCAGGCAGAGGCAAAATGATTGCCTGAACCCAGGGTTTCGAGAGCAGCCTGGGCAACTTGATGAGACCACAGCTCTACAACAAATAAAAAAAAGTAGGCAAACATGGTGAGACATGCCTGTATTTCCAGCTATTTTGTAGGCCAAAGCCTATAGTTCCAGCTACTTGGAAAATTGAGGCAGAAGGATTGCCTGATTCAAGCTGACAGAGGCTGCAGTAGAAATGCGCATGCCACTGCTCTCAAGCCTGGGCAAAAGAAGGAGACTGGCTAAAAAAAAATTAAAGAATTAGGATACAATTTTTTTGATGTAAATTCCAGCCAAATCTTTCATATGTTCTTTTTTTTCTGAGTTGGGTTCCCACTCTGTTTTCCAGATTGGAATGCAGTGGCATGCTCATGGCCACTGCAGCCTCCACCTACTGGGCTCAGGCAATCCTTCCACCTTACCCTTCAAGTAGCTGGAACTACAGGCGTGCACCACTATGCCCAGCTAATATTTTAATTTTTGTTACAGCAATGAGGTCTCACCAAATTGCCAAAACTGGTCTTGAAAACCTGAACTCAGGCAATCCTCTCACTGTGGCCTCCCATAGTGCTGTGATGACAGGCATGACCCACCATGCCCACACAGCATTTTTTTGTTTGTTTTTAAAATGTTAATTTTAGCTGAGTCAGGTGGCTCACAAATGTCATCTCAGCATTTGGCAGGCAGAGGCGAGAGGATTGCCAGGGCCCAGGGCATTGAGACCAACCTGTGTAATTAGGCAAGACCTCTGCTCTACAATAAATAAAACAACTAACTGGGAAGGTTGGTGCATGCCTGTATTTCCAGCCATTTTGTAGGTTAAAGCCTGTAGTTCCAGCTACTGGGAAGACTGAGACAGAAGGATCGTGCAAGCCAAGTCGATCCAGTCTGTGGTGGGCATGAGCATGCTGCTGTACTCCAGCACGGGCAACAGCATGAGACTGGCTAAAAAATAAAAGTAAATTAAAGAATTAGGATTTAATTTTGTGATGTAAATTCCAGCCGAATCTATCTATATCTATCTATCTTTCTTTCTTTCTTTCTTTCTTTCTTTCTTTCTTTCTTTCTTTCTTTTTCTTTCTTTCTTTCTTTCTTTCTTTCTTTCTTTCTTTCTTTCTTTTTTTCTGAGTCAGGTTGTCACTCTGTTGCTGAGGCTGGAATGCAGTGACACGCTCAAGGTAATTGCAGCCTGAACCTACTGGGCTCATGAGATCCTTTCACCTCACCCTCCCATTAGCTGGAACTACATGCATGTGCCACAATGTCCGGCTAATATTTTTATTTTTATTGTAGAGATGAGATCCCACTAAATTGCCCAAACTGGTCTCGAACACTTGGATTCAGGAAATCCTCTCACCTTGGCCTCCCAAAGTGCTGAGATGACAGGCATGAGTCACCACACCTGGCCTTTTTTTTTTTTTTTAATTTTGAAGTGTCTGTTTTAGCTGAGTGAGGTTGCTCACGCATGTCATCCTAACACTTTGGCAGACAGAGGTGAGAAGTTTGCCAGATTCCAAGGCTGTGAGACCAGCCTGGGCAGCTAGGCAAGACCTCTGCTCTACAGTAAATAAAACAACTAGATGGGCAAGGTAGTGCATGCTTGTATTTCCATCTACTTTGTAGGCCAAAGCCTCTAATTCCAGCTGCTGGGAAGACTGAGGCAGAAGGATTGCCTGATCCAAGATGACCGAGGCTTCAGTGGTCATGTGCATGCTATTGGTCTCCAGCCTGGGCAACAGAATGAAACTGGCTAAAAAAATAAAATAAAGAATTTGGATTCAATTTTTTTGATGTAAATTCCAGCCAAATATTTATTTCTTTCTTTGTATGAATCTGGTTCTCACTGTGTTCCTCAGGCTGGAATGCAGTGGCACGCTTAAGAACACCACTGCCTCGACTGATTGGGCTCAGGCGATTCTTCTGTCTCAGCCTCCATGTAACTGAACTACAGTCATGCACCCCCCTGCCCAGCTAATATTTTCATTTTAATTGTAGAGACGAGATCTCACCAAATTGCCCAAACTAGTCTCAATCACCTGGACATAGACAATTCTCTCACCTTGGCCTCCCAAAGTGCTGATACGACTGGCATGAGCCACCTCGCCCGAACCTCTTATTTTTTTTTAAATGTCTGCTTTAAGTGGGTAAGTGGCTCACACTGGTCATCACACCATTTTGGCAGGCAGAGGTGAGAGGATTGCCTGAACCCAGGGGTCTGAGACCAGCCTGGGCAACTTGATGAGACCCCAGCTCTAAAATGAATAAAAGCTACATGGACAGGGTGGTTCACGTCTGTATTTCCAGCTACTTTGTAGGTTAAAGCCTGTAGCTCCAGCTACTGGGAAGACTGAAGCAGAAGAATCTTCTGAGCCCACAACCGAGGCTATGGTGGCCATGAGCACGCAACTGACTTCACCCTGGCAACAGAGTGAGACTGGCAAATAAATTAAAGAATTAAGGTTCAATTATTTGAAGTAACTTCCAATCAAATACATCTTTCTTTCTTCTTATGAGCTGGGTTCTCACTGGGTTGCTCAGTCTGGAATGCAGTGGCATGCTCAATGGCACTGCAGCCTTGATCTATTGGGCTCAGGCCATCATTCCGCTTCAACCTCCAAGTAGCTGGAACTACAGGCATACACCACCATGTCTGGCTAATATTTTGTTTTTTAATTGTAGAGACAAGGTCTCACCAAATTGCCCAAACTGGTCTTGAACACCTGGACTCAGGCAATCCTCTCAACTTGGCCTCCCAAAGTGCAGGGAAGACAGGCATGAGCCACCACACCCTTTAAAAAAAATTTTTAAATGTGCATTTTAGTTTGGTGAACTGGCACTCACCTGTCATTCCAGCATTTTGGCAGGCAGAGGAGAGAGGATTGCCTAAGCCTAGGGCTTTGAGACCAGTCTGAGCAACTAGCCACATCCTCTGGTCTACAATAAATAAAACAATTAGCTGTACATGGTGTGCATTCCTGTATTTCAAGCTACTTTGTAGGCTAATGCCTGTAGTTCCAGCTTCTGAGAAGACTGAAGCAGGATTGCCTAAGCCAAGCAGAACAAGGCTGTAGTGGCCATGAGCATACCACTGCTCCCCAACCTGGGAAACAACTTGGAGACCATCCAGAAAAGCAGAGTGAGACTGTCCCCCCCAAAATTAATTAATTAATTAGGATTCAATTTTTTGATATAAATTCCAGCCAAATCTTTCATTCTTTCCTTTTTTTTCTGATTCGAATTGCCCAGGTTGGAATGCAGTGACACTCTCATGGCCACTACAGTCCCGACCTACTGAGCTCAGGCAAACCTTCCGCCTCACCCTCCAAGTAGCTGGAACTATATATATGTGCCATCATGCTTGGCTAATATTTTGATTTTTATTGTAGAGACAAGATCTCACCAATTTATCCCAAAAAAGTATCGAACACCTGGACTCAGGCAATCCTCTCAACTTCACCTCCCAAAATGTTGGTGTAAACCACCACACCAGCCCTGTTTTTTTTTTAATGTCTGCTTTAAGTGAGTGAGGTTGGTCATGCCTGTCATCCCAGCATTTTGGCAGGCAGAGGCGAGATGATTGCCTAAGCCCAGGGATTCAAGACCACCCTGGACAACTTGATGAGACCTTAGGTCTAATGAATAAAAAACTAGGTGGGCATAGTGGTGCATGCCTGTATTTCCAGCTATACTGTAGGCCAAAGTCTGTAGTTCCAGCGACTGGGAAGACTGGCAGAAGAATCGCATCAGTCAAGCCAACCGAGGTTGCGGTGGCCATGAGCATGCCACTGCTCTCCAGTCTGGGCAACAGAGTCAGGCTGGCTAAAAAAATTAATTAAAGATTTAGGATGCGTTTTTTGATATAAATTCCAACCAAATGTTTCATACTTTCTTTCCTTTTGTTCGGAGTCGGGTTCTCACTCTGTTGCCCAGGCTGGAATGCAGTGGCACATTCACGGCCACTGCAGCCTAGACCTACTGTGCTCAGGCAATCCTTCTGCCTCACCCTCCATGTAGCTGGAAGTACATGCATGTGCCATAGTGCCCAGCTGATCTTTGTTTTTTACTGTAGAGAGGAGATCTCACCAAATTGCCCAAACTGGTCCCAAACACCTGAACTCAGGGAATCCTCTCACCTTGGCCTCCCAAAGTGCTGAGATGACAGGCATGAGCCTCCATGCCAGTCCTTTTTTTTTAATTTTTAAAATGTCCGTTTTAGCTGGGTGAGGTAGCTCATGCCTATCATCCCAGCACTTTGGCACACAGACGCGAGAGGATTGCCTGAGCCCAAGACTTCAATATCAGCCTAGGCAACCTGAGCAGATCGCTTCTCTACAATAAAAAAACCAACTAGCCAGGCATGTGGGTGCATGCCTGTATTTCCAGTTACTTTATAAGACAAAGCCTGTCATTCCAGCTACTGGGAAGACTGAGCAGGGGAATTACCTGTGTCAAGCAGACTGTGGCTGCAGTGGCCATGTGCATTCCACTGCTCTCCAGCGTGGGCAAAAGAGTGAGATGGGAAAAAAAATTAGAGAGTCAGGATTCAATTTTTTGATGTATCTTCCGGTCAAATCTTTCTTTCCTTTTCTGAGTCCAGTTTCAACTCTGTTGCTCAGGCTGGAATGTGTCATCATGCTCAAGGCCACCACAGCCTCGACCTATTCATCTCAGATGATCCTTCTTCCTCACCCACCAAGTAGCTGCAACTGCAGGTGTGCGCCACCCTGCCTGGCTAATATTTGGGGTGATAGTGAGGCCAAGGTGAGAGCGTGGGCAACAGGGAAGACTGAGGGCCCAAGCATGGATGATGGCAGAGTACAAGGGAGGACTGCAGAGGCCAAGAGTGAGAGCACGGATGATGGTGTCAGCTGAGGCTGCGATCGTGAGGGATGGCAGAGGTTGAGGATTCAAGCTTGAGTGACAGCAGAAGGCAACGGTATGAATGGGACTGACAGTGTCAGCCAAGAGTGTGAACACAAAAGACAGTGGTGGGCAAGGGCACAAGTGTGAGGGGCAATTTTGTTAAAGAGAGTGAGTGTGAGGGACAGTGTTGACCGAGGGCATGAGTGTGAGTGACAATGGTGGCTAAGAGCATGTGTACAAGCAATACCGCAGATTGAAGGCATAGTGAGGTAATAGTAAGGGATATTTACATCTTTTTAGCCAGAGTCCAGAAAGTGCATGCTCCCTTCATATTTTCACTGGGTCGAGGAGTGGATAGATCATTGTTCAGTTAATCCTTGGTCCACTGATGACAATGCCAGTTTATAGTGTCATAAATTAAAAGTAACCACCACTTAATATAATCTATACTGCAAAGTCAGAATCTTACCTTTGTATTCTTTGACTGAAGTAAATAAAGAAGGTCTATTTTAACAGCTATAAAATAACAGCAAGTGTCCTAAATCAGTATTGTGATCTTTGTTAGTAAGTTTTCTTGTGACAACCAGTATTGTATTACTCTAATTATTAGTCAAAGTTGAATCTGTGAGATAGGACTTATAGTAATAAATATAATTAAATACATAAAATGTATCATTCCTTAATTCCCTGAAGACACGTTTGTGAAAGCATAAATAGCAAATGCTCAAAATTTTATCTCTAGTAATATCTTGCTTTTCAGTTCTATGCCAATGTTATTTAGATAAACAGAGGTTAAGAACAAGAAAGAAACAGGGAGAAAGTTCTTTTCTGGCACTAGAACTCACCACAGAATAAAAGCAAAGAGATCAACATTATGATGAATTAAAGAAAGTACCACAAACTACACAACTCCACAGAGCTGCTTTATGTTACCCTAGAACTACCGCATGTAGATGTGATGCTGTTCCCCTTTTGGGCCGTTTTCCTGACTGCTTCCAGTGGTCTGCTGCTTAAACATCACAATGGCAGCAAGCGAGGATGGAATGAGAACACCAAATAGACCCAAGTCAGGCCAGGAGACAGGATTGTGGGATGTGTGACTCCAGTAGAAAAAAATATTAAGTTTTTTTAGTTGTTTGTTTTGTCTGTTTTAAGTTTTCATCTTCCTCACACAGAGCTAAATTTTATTTTGTTTGATTGTCAACATGTAAGGTCCAATAAGTCTGTCATTGTTTACAGTAATATGATCAAGAAGGATCCAAGTTTTTCACATTTCAGAAAGAAAGACAGCATTCAAATAGCAAAATAAATCAGAATAAATATTATGAAAAATACAATATGACTAAAAATACAATATAACTAAGCACAATACAATATGACTAGACTGTATATTCTTTAGAACAGAAAATCTCTGATGTTTTTAGAACTCTTTTCCTCCAGAATGTACTAGGCTGATTTTTGATCAAAAGTTCCAATGTTTCCTTAAGAGGATCATTGTAACTTGGAATTTTGTTCGGCAACACAGTCACCTTTCCCACACTATGCAAGGTCTTAGGAGCATGGCACTGGATGCATAATGCTATCAGCGGCTTTTGATCCATTAGCCTCTGGGACCCGTTGGCTCCTCACCATCATGGATCGTTGTGCTCCCCCTGACCATAACTGCCCCACTGCTCATCACCATAAACTCAACTTATCCCTATGTTTTTCTGCGTAAGCTTATTCAAATAGAAACATCAGCTGAATAATTGACCTCTGAAATCCTAATGTAATTCTGGTTCACATACATACTGTCACACCCTTCATTTCTCCTTTTGGTGATTAAGATGAAGGCTCTTTGAAGACCCAATTTTGGGAAAGTAGTTTATTTGAATATTATTTGAGACTTACAAATACATGACAGTGATTAAAATTTAAAAATGCAGTCAAATACTTCTTTGCATTAGTCACTGTCCATAAATACTCAGTTATTCTACCCTTGACACAATGAATAGGGACCTTGGCTCAGAGGCTGCCTGCAGAAAGGAAGAAACTTAGACCCAGGAAGTCAGAACCTTTAGGTGTCTTATGCTTACCCAGAAAAGGTGTCATGGTAAATGACACTGGCAGAAGGACATTCCTAGAGACCAGTGAAATTTCCTTTTTTCCTGTAATTTTTTTAAAATTAGAGATTCAGGGAGTACACATGGGTTGTCATTACATGGACATATGGTATAGTGGTGGGATTAGGTCTCAGATGGCTCATTCCACAAATGGTGAAATTTCTACAAGTCTCCTTAAAACGTGAGCAAAATATTCTGATGATTGATAGCTATCTCAGGGATTAAAGTGTTCCAGAATTACATTTTAAAATGTAAATCCATATTTCAATAAATGAAATAAATTTCCAAAGTTTTTTATAATTCTCAACTAACTGCTTATAGCTAATAAGCCATAGGCAAGCAGTTCCTCTATTAGGTGATTAAATGTTTAGTGTTTATTCTTAATAATGAATGATCATAGCTTAGATGACTGTTAAAGAAGTAGCTTTCTACTAATATTAACTATTTTTTAAATAGATATCTTCTGACTGTCAGTGAAATATGACATTACCATTAATCCTTGGCCTTGTTTATATGATTTTAAGCCAGTGACCTAAGTAAAAGGCTTATGAACTCTTCTTTTTTTAATATTTGTCCTTTGATTGTCCCATGTATAGTGCTAGGATGCAATGTGCTATATAGCAAATAACATTCAGTGTGGAGTTTAAAACTTGGTTTAAAGTTCTAGCACATATAGGCTACATTTAAAAAATTGTTTATCCTCACTGAATGGTAGTTCATTTGTAAAATAGGAAAGATATACTTGCTTTTTTAAAAGCCTACCTTTTAGAATGATCAGGTAAAACAACTTATGTGAAGGTATATTTAAAATTTTAAAATTCTGCCCAAAATGTAGTGTACTGTGGTTATATTATGCTTAATCACTAGCATCTTAGAAAAGCAACTTGAATATAGCAAGATGTAGGATTATACACCACATAGTGAAGGTTTTATAAAATAGGTTAATTTATTTTTAAGAAATTCTAATATAATAAGAAATACCTAAGACTTTCAGTGTATGTATTATTAGTTGGAAAGTAATATTAACAATTAGTGTTCTTAGTGTCAAGAATCAATTCTACATGACAACATAAATGGAGATTTTTTAAATAAGAAATTGGCAATGAATTGAAGAACTTGCAGAATCCAACAAAGTTTAAAAGTCCAATCTTGGCAAATGTTGACTCTATGAAAGCTCTTGAGAGCTATGATACGAAAATTAGGTAGAAAACAACCATCTCTAGGAGGAATGATGCTCAATTTCCCTGACCAGTACATCCCTGTTGCTGTTATCACCTCCTTCCCTGCAACTACCACCACTGATAATGATCCCATTATGATAAGGACTCCATTATCAACTGGTCTCATGTCAGCCATGGACTGTCTCAAGTAGGTAAAAGGTGGGCAGTAATGACCAGGAACTGGATAACACCCTTTTTGCAAGACTACACTCAGAGGAAGGGAACCAATTCCCTTCAAGAATATCAGGTAGTTAGAAGGGAAGAATAGTGCCAGGAAGCCTGAGACTAACAAGGGTCGCCTTTTGACACTCACTGTTTTCTTTGGCCTCATGTGAGAATAAAATTTGTATTTAAAAGAATTTATAAACTTGAAAGTCATTAATAAAAATTATGTGTTAGTATTCTAGTTGTAATGAGGATCTTCAGATGCATTTACTTGTTGTATAGGCTTCTTTCCCCTCTAAGCTACGATCATTCGTTATTAAGAATAAACACAGCCGGGCTCGGTGGCTCAGCCTATAATCCTGCGCCATTGGGAGGCTGAGGTGAGTGGATTGCTTGAGCCCGCGGGTTCGAGACCTGCCTGGGCAGCGAGACCTCATCTCTACAATAAATCAAAAAATCAGCCGGGTGTGGTAGCACACGCCTGTAATTCTGGCTACTCGGAAGGCTGAGGCGGAAGGATGACCGGAGCCCAGCAGGTCGAGGCTGCGGTGGCCGGGAGCGGCCACTGCACTCCAGTCTGGGCGACAGAGTGAGATTCCAAATCAAAAAAAAAAAAAAAAAAGAATAAACACTAAACATTTAATCATCTAATAGAGGAACTGCTTGCCTATGGCTTACTAGCTATAAGCAGTTAGTGGAGAATTATGAGAAATTTTTCTAATTTATTTTATTTTCTGAAGAACAATATCTCAATACCCATATTCTTCTTCTTGAAAACCTAATCAAACTAAATAGACTCTAGTGGTTTCAAAATTATATGTATTATTTTCTTTTATTATTTGCCATGAAAAGATGACAGTTAAAGAAGTAGCTTTCCACTAATGTTGACTATTTTTCTTTTCTTATTTAATTTTTGTTTTTGAATGAAGCTGGAGCAGAATAAAGATAGGGTAAATTATGATTGAAAAATGCCAAGAAAAAAAATTTGTTTTATTATACTAACTCTGATTACCATAGAAACTATCTTTTAAAAGTTAGTATTGTCTAAAATGTTGTTTAAGTAAAACATGAATAGTGCCAGTTTGTCCAGAATAAATGACTCAGGACCATTAGGTATCTCAGGGATCAAAGTGTTCCAGAATTACATTTTTAAATGTAAATCCATATGTAAACAAATAAAAGAAACTGTAACTTAGAAGAGTTTAAAAGTTTAAACTTTAAAAAATTTTCAAATTTGGCAAATAATAAAAATAATTATTTTTTCCATGAGATGACTTTGGTTTTCTCTAAACCTTAAGTCCTTTCTCAATGAAAAACAGAATTCAGAAATCTCACTTGGAAGTTGTTAGTGCCATTTTATAAACATTTTAAGGATTTGGAAAAAACAAGTCTCCCACTACTTTGGCTTCCTGTTTTAAAATCTGTTCTTAAGGCTGCTTTTCAAATCTTTTAACAACCGAAAATATGTTGGGTTCCTCGGTAATGTGTTTATCAAGTAAGGTTGCTATTTTCTTTTCAGTGATGCCAAAAGATTCTAAGGTTGTTGAAGACACTTTATAATATGAAATGTTAATAGGTAAATCAGGAGATTTCATTCATGTCACTTTTAGTCTGGTCTATCTACTGAAAAAACCCAAAAATGCTCTTAAAATACCTCAATATTAAATATAGCAATTTAAACATTTTATATTGCTTTGTGATAAGAAATTATCTGTTATTGGTGTCACAGGAATGCTCATTTATCATGCTATTTTGTCATAAAAACTCATAGAATGAAGAAGATACTTTGTTCTGTGTAATGAGAATAATTTTTGTGGCGTGGAAAATAACTGCATTGTTATTTAAGAAAGATAAATGAGAAATAATGATGGCATCCCACCAGCTTAAAAACTAACAAGGAAAGAAAACATCACATTAAAAATAATCAGAAACAGAATAAAAATATACACAGAAATCATTACTTAAAAATATGCTACCATCATTCTTGAGCAGAAAACTGATATATTTAATAAGAAAAAGAGTTGGTAAAAGCAAATGTAAAAACTACCTTGTGGAGATATCTTCTAAAAATTATCTTTAATTCACTGAAATATTGGGTGAGAAAATTATATTTTTGAATTTCAAGATATTGGGACTACTTCTTAATGAAAATTTTATTGCTTAAAGTGTCATGTTTTGTTTCATATTTTTATTAGTTCACTATTTCTTTATTTTAATATATTGTGTTCTATTATAGTATATGGAAATATATTCTAAAAATGAAGTATACCAAGAATACTACCATAATAGTTTTCCATATTTTTTTCTTAAAAGAACCTAGCTGTTCTCTACAAACTGGCATTCTCCCACATCTCTTACATTTTTGATTTTTCAAAAATGTTTGATTATTTGCTAATGTATCCAAGAGCACAGGCAGAAGTTTCTTCATCATCTTAACTCCATCTGCTCTTGTTCCTGCTATGTTTGGCAAGACTTTTTAAGTGCCAAGTTTGACTAACATAAAAATCATTAATACTTCATTATACTATTGATATTTGGGTAATCTAGCTTCAAAAGGAAAACTTCCGTTTCACATTTTGAAAATAAATTATTACTGATTACTTTGCTTTCTAGCAATTTCTTATGACTTTATAAACAATATTTTTTTGTTTTTAAGAGTATTTTTACTAAGTATTTTTTTTCATTTTAGAAATTAAAACATCGCATATTGCTGATGTTAACAGGTTGATCAACTCTTTAGCTAAAAGATAGCAAGACTCAACTCTTCCCTGCCAGTTTATTAATCCTCTTGCATAACAACTAGATTTTGTGATACTGAGCAACAGGTCTTCATGAAGAAATATATTCCATTTTTCCATCATAACTGTAGGTTAGCATCATGAAAACAGGAAAAAAAGCATCCAGACTCCAGCTTGACACGGGGTCAAGTATTATAGCTTACTTCTGGAAAGCTCCCTAGCTAAGCAATGTATCTCTTTCTCACTGCAAAGATCTGAAGATCATTATCCAGACTCAAAAATCCACCAGGGAATGAAAAATTTGATCATTCAAAAATAAAAATGAGTATTTTGCCTCACCTATTGGGAAAGTATGTCAGCTCTGAGTTCAAAAGTGAAATAAAAAAGGATAAAATTTTCAGTGTTTTGAAACTGTTAAATCTCTTAAAATGATGGCTGGAACAGTGTATCTGTGTCGTGTTCCTCTTTCAAACAGCTTTTAGAATGCATTGTCCACAGTGTCGGTCCTCGTAAATATTGTACTAATATTGTTAAAATAGCAATTGATACTTCTAAAATACTTTATATTTAATTTTTAAAAATTTTAAAGATTTGCTATTTGTCTTCTGTTTTAATATCAGAATTTGTTTGCTTTTAGTCACCATGAGACCACTTATAAGAATGAGTTAGACAGCCTTATGGGAGTATTAGTAGTATACTAGTGGATCAAATATAAAAGAAAACCAAACATGCATTGACTACATAGATAAGATTTTTAAAATTTGTAAACATTTTCTTAATAAAAAATGTCATTCACATATAATTTTTAAACAATTATATTATAAATTATGCACTTACATATAATTTTTCAACTGGAACTTTTAAACATGTGAGAGGATTTTCAATAAACAAAAACCAACTACATTATTCTAGAAATCAATCAGCTGAAGGTACCACATGATTACAAGGGCTACCAGTTTGTTACATTAAATTGAATTTCAAAATTAGATTCATGCCTTGATTACTTAGCCTTTAATTATAATGTATCTTAATCAAAAAATAATTGCCCTGACGCAGTTTAACTTTGTGGGAACCCAAGTTCAAGGTTAAGGGGCAGTCCTTCAGTCTGCCAAGTGTGCCTAAGACTTCTAACAACAACAAAAAGTTCAGGATTCCTCCAAGTCCACCTTTAGGTTTGATAATTCACTAGAAAGAAAGACTCACAGACCTAAAACATTATGCTCACAAGTATGTTTATTATTTTTTAAAAGATACATATTAAAACCAATGAAAGGAAGAAACACATAGGGAAGTGTCTGGGAAGGAATGAAACATGGAATTTCTAGTTATTCCCTCCCTGTGGAGTCACCAACCATGCTACTTCCTCTTAACTACAGCATGTGACAATATGCAGTTTTGCCAACCAAGGAACCTCACCAGAGATTCAGAACTTTTATTACTTAGGCATGATTGAGTGATCCATTGCCCATTTGGTTGAACTCTATCTTGAATCCAACACCCCTAAGACCTCTCTCACCACCATGAGATCTGACTGTACCAAGTGGCCTCAGGGGTTCACATGACTCACCTCTTAGATTGTCTGCATACAATGTCAGGTATAAATAATTTCAGGTACCCAAAATGAATAACAAGAGATATCCCTGGCCCTTGGAAAATTCTGAAGGTTTAGAAGTTAGCAAAAAACACAGCCAGAACTCTCTTTGGGTGAAGTCAAAATTCTTACAACATAAAGGGCAACAGCTTTATAGTGTTCATGGGTAGAGAGTTACAACAATCAGTCCTAAATAGGCCTAAATAATCACAGTACACAGGACAATAACTGATAAGAGCCCATATTTGAAGATAAACATTACAAAACTTTATATGTATATATTTGTATTCTAGTTTAACAAAAATAACATTAACTAAATATTAAAGTTTTAAAAATAAGAGCACAATAGAAATAATCATTTAGTATGCTTTCCCCATTTTAATTTAGTCCATAGACTCAAAATTGAGATTCTTGACTCACCTTTATGGAAGTGATTATTTATTCATATGACACTACACCATCTCTGCTCTCTTTATCTGGTGAAAAGAAAGAAAGATTAGCTTCAAATCTGTATACTCACAAATAACAGATAAGTGTAAAGAGAATACATAAACCCCAGCAGCAGATTGGCAATCAAGCAATGCACACTGTTGTAAATACAGATTGTTTATAAGACCATACTTTCCTTGTACGTGTTCTAATTTTTTTTTAGTATTTTTCCAAATGGTTAAACTTTGAGTTTACCCCAAACTGTTCAATATGTAGATTCAGATATAACAAATTTATCAACCAGTCTTTTGGGATGTTTATTATTTTTTGCCTTTGGTATTTTATACTATATGAATATCTCTTTCTTTTAGGGAAATCAAGATGTTAATTTTGTCATAGACAGTAAACTAAAATGAATTGATGATCCATGTGAGTTTCATATTAAATATAAAAATGCTAACATTTGGAATGTACTGATAATAAGTGAGATCCACATTAGAAATCCTTGCGAATCAGATTCAGTGTGTAATGATAAACGTTAACCAGAGTATTAACATCTGAGTAAGTACATAGCAGACAAAGTTTGTAAAGAATAGTAACAGAGATTAGTTCTCATGTCATTGCATTGCTTTATACCGGCCTTTTTGAGTTCATATAATTGGTATTTATGGGAATACAGATGATTTGAACAAGAACAAAAATTTTTTAGATGTTAGAGATTTATAAAAGGGAAATAAATGCAATGTATTATGTATAACAATTTCAATTGATATTAAACATTACATAGATCAGGGCCAAAAGTATTTCTTAAGAAGAAGGAAAAAATAGGAACTAGGTAATTTGATATACATGACCCCCAAATTATAATCAATAAAGGAGTAATATTTTGCCACTTTGTAATAAAAACGATTAAATTATAAAAAAATTATGTTATGTTTACTATATATAAGTTACATCAAGTAGATATTCACAGATTTATTAATATTTTAATATTCAACAGGTTGAGTTAGTGTTATATAGAAATAAATGTAGAATAATTGTGTTTATTAGAAAAACACAATATTAATTCTATATTATACAAAGAATACAAATAGCAATGAAAAAGAAATAAAGAGTATACAAAGGATCTTAATTTTGGATTAGTAGAGACAGGATTTCTGGCTTTGAGCAACTGTAAAAAGAAAATATAAATAATAAATAAAACTAGTATATAGAGACATAAATAATGATAGGAAATAAGAATATCAGCCTGTTTCACAAGGCCTAAGAATTATCTCAAGTGTATATTTTGAATATGGGTTAGTCATACTTAAAAACAACCATAACTGTGTATTTAAAAACCAAAATTATATTCAAAATTATGAAAATAACCAGATACTTTTAGCAAAAATTATAAAAACAGACAAAAAGGTTTAATATTATGCAAGTTTTATAAGTAAGAAGAATAAATAGAGGTCATAAAATGGTGCTTTATATTATTGGACTGCTGAACCATTATAGGTATAGAAATCCAATGACCTGATTATTAGATCATTTTTGGTCAAATTTCATTTTAACAATTTGTTGGAAATTACATCTTTAACTAGTTCAACATAGAGTCTTGTTTGTAAAGTACCCATCTTTTCATTTCTTCCAGATGAAGTATCATGAAAAAGTAATAATGTAGGGACATCCCTATTGTGTTCAAATTTGGGCTTCTTTAGTAATTTAAGGTTGATGTCTGATAGTTAATTGAGGCTCTTTGCTCATACTGTCTCTTTGAATATAGACTGACTAGACTATCAGGGTAAACATAAACATAGTGAATCATACAGCCAGTCATCCAAAACATGAATTATAATGAACTAGCGAGTCAAATTTAATTTCAGTTCTTAACACAATATGAATATTATTTCTTTTGTACATCGTAATTAAACAACTGAAGGAGAAATTTTAATTTTTATAAATAAATTATCAAAGCAACGTTTTGCCTTGAATAATAATAATAAAAATTGAAACATCTTATTCAGTTTCATATGTCATTTACATAAGTAAATTTCAATTCTAGAATTCAATGAAAAAAGACTTTGAAATTAATCCAGCGTACTCAGTCATCTAATACATGAATCTTTTCCCTCATATCCATATTAGATTGTCATTCAGCAATGTGTACGGTCTTCAGTATTAATAAAATAAAACAAAAATATTAATACTGCAGAAGAGACTATTTTTTAACAAAATGTAGTGGTACCACATTGTCTAATAATGTAATATAAACTACTTCAGATTAAATTACTTAATATCACATCTCATGCACAAATCTTCTTCTCCAGCCAAATTTCTTCTTCTTCAAAACCAATTTGACCTTTGCTAAGATTCTACCCTTTTTCTACATTTTGTTTCCTAACGTTTTTTTCACCAATACAAATTCTACTCATTCATGAAAGCTTAGCCCAAACTAGAATCCTAATCATAAATTTAGTTTTCTAAATATTGACTGCACTCGGAAACTCAGCCTGTAATCCCAGTACTTTGGGAGGCCGAGGTGAGTGGACTGCCTGAGCCCACAGGTTCAAGAGTGGCTCAGGCAACTTGGTGAGACCTCATCTCCACAATAAAAAAATAAAAAATACAATTAGCAGGGCGTGGTAGTGCATGCCTGTGGTTCCGACTACTTGAAAGGCTGAGGCAGTTGTATCGCCAGAGTCCAGCAGGTCGACGCTAGAATGGTCATGAGTGTGCCACTGCACTCCAGCCTGGGCAACAGAGTGAGACTCCAACTTAAAAAAACAAATTCTAAATGTCTAATTTTTCTTTTACTATTTTCAGGACCACTGTATATTAGTAAATATACATATATATGTGTACATATTATTAATAGTATGCATCATATACATATCAAGTTTTTATTAAAATTATAAGACAACTTTTTTGTGAAATGATAAATATACTTCTAGATAAGGCAAATCATTAACTACTTCATTGGTATTTGTACTCAGTGATGTATTATGAGTTTTACATCATATTTATTTATTTTACTATTTAGAAAGGAATTAAAATGTTTAAATAAAACATGTTTTCCAACATGTCTATATGCTTCAGTTTTTATTAGTTTTATAAAGCAGTTTCTTTGAGGTATAATTAATACAAAAACACTGCATACATATTTTATGTTGGCCAGGCATGTTGGCTCAAGCCTGTAATCCCAGAACTAAAGGCTGAGGTGAGGGGATTGCTTGAGCCCACAGGTTCAAGAATAGCCTGGGTAACTTGGAGAGACCTCATCTTTACAATAAATCAAAAAATTAGCGGGGCATGGTAGCACGCACTTGTAGCTCTGGTTACTTGCAAGGTTGAGGTGGAAAGATTGCTTGACCCCAGCGGGTCGACACTGGGGTGACCGTGAACTTGCCCACTGACTCCAGCCCAGGCGACTGAGTAAGACTTCAACTCAAATATATATGTACCACGTGTCTCATGCACATATATATATATATATATATATATATATATATTATATAGAGAGAGAGAGAGAGAGAGAGAGAGAGAGAGGGAGAGAACCTAATTTGATGGTTTTAGGCATACACATACACCAATGAAATCATCTCCACAATCAAAATAACAAACATATCCATCACTTCTAAAAGTTTCTTTTTAAATTTTGTGCTCTGTTTGATTTTAATTTTAAGAATTTTAGCATGAGATGTATCCTATCAACAGCAGTTAAACATTCTCAGCAAGAATATTCACCCATCAACCTTGCGGAAAGCACCCCTGGATTTGTTCTTCCCACATACTCTCCTTGAACAGGAGGCAACTCTTTTAGTGATAATTTCAGAGTGTGGTAATCATAGCCAGCACCTCTGCTGCAAGGAAAACCTTCTCTAAACCCATGCTCTGGAGCCAAAGGCAAGGACAGAGACCCACTTCTCTTGGAGAGACATCCATGCTTCAGGGGTGGGTGCTGAGTGAGGTCATGTTTCCAGGTCCTCGCAGGTGGCCGCCACCAGCATGTAGCCTCTGCTCTACAAGAAAAGCAGCTTCAAGACAATGTGAACCCGATAACCCGGCTTGCCATGCCCAGGACAGAGCTCCAATCATGTGAGTGGGCAACAGATGGAGGAAGGAAGCCCCAGCCTCTCGGACTCACTTGCCAGGAACTGAACCTCCATGACTCAGAGCTGGAAAGAAGACACTGACTCTCTGGTCTGGGAGCTGAGGAAAGACACAGGCCCATCTTCTCGGCCACACTCAACCAAGCAGATCCTTCACTATGTACCAGCTAGGGGCGGGGACTGGTCATGGCCAGCTGCCACCTACTCTCAATGCTCTTACGGAGACCAAACACTACTGGTGGCTGCATGCCTCACTTCGGACAACTTCCAGAGACTTTGAAGAACTATTGGAAAGCAGCAGCTATCATGGGCTATGATTCT
>JAPVLO010003626.1:0-34480 GCA_027257055.1 Cephalopachus bancanus | reverse complement strand
TAGCAAAGTATTAGCAAATCAAGTTCAAAAATATATGAGAAGAGATAGTACATCATGACCAAGTGGAGTTTATCCTAGGAATCAAGACTTATTCAACATTTGGAAATCAGTGTAATTCACCATCCAATCTAAAGTCTCAATAGATTTGCAAAAAGCATTTAACAAAATGTAATATCCATTCATTATAAAAATTGTCAGTAAAACTAGATATAGAAGAGAACTTCCTTAATCCTGGTAAAGAGTGTGTACAAAAAAACCTGCAACTAATGATGGAAGACTAAATACTTTCATCCTAAGATTGGGATGAAATCAAGAATGTCTGCTCTTATATTCTTTTTTCTTTCTTCTTCTTTGAGTTGGAGTCTCATTCTGTCACCCAGGCTGGAGTGCAGTGGTGTGCTCATGGCCACTCCAGTGTCGACCTGCTAGGCTCTGTTGATCCTTTCGCCTCAGCCTTCCAAGTAGCCAGAACTACAGATGTGCGCTACCACTCCTGGCTAATTTAAAAATTTTTTTTTATTATTGTAGAGACGAGCTTTTGCCAAGTTGCTCAGGCTGGTCTCGAACCCACGGACTGTGGCAGTGGGTGCCTGTAGCCCCAGGTATTCAGAAGGCTGAGGTGGAAGGATGGTCTGAGCCCAGGTGGAGGCTGCGGTAAAATAAAAAGGAAATTTCAAAAGATTTGAAATTCAATATGAAAAGATATTCAACATCATCATTAATACTATTATTATGCAAATTAAACCACAATAAAAAAACTACCCACCTTTCAGAGTATGTAAAAAAAAGAAAAAGAAATCTGGCAATACTTACTATTGGTAAGGAAATATTGGTTATCGGACTGTGAAGTGGTTCAGCCGCTTTGGGAAACAGTTTGGCAGATTCTTATAAAATTAACTATGTAAATCGCACTCCTGTTGATTGCCTGAGAGAAGTAAAATTTGATGTTCTTCTAGAAACCATTCAAATGTTTAGAGCTGTTCTGTTCATGATCACCAAAAGACTGAGACAGCCCAAATGTTCTTGAGTTGGTGAATTATAAATATATTTGGGTACACGCACACAGTGGAATGCTACTCACAATAAAAAAAAATGAAATGGCCAGGCTCAGTGGCCCAGCCTGTAATCCCAGCACCTTGGGAGGCCCAGGTAAGTGGATTGCCTGATTCCACAGGTTCGAGACCAGCCCTGGCAACTCGGCAAGACCTTGTCTCTACAATAAATAAAAAAAATTAGCCAGGTGTGGTAGCACATGCATATAGTTCTAGCTACATGGAAGGCTGAGGCAGAAGGATCGCCAAGCAAGTCGATGCTGTGGTGGCTGTGAGTGTGCCACTGTACTCTAGCCTCTGGACAACAGAGTGAGACTCCAACTAAAAAAAAAAAGAAGAAGAAATGAAGTATTGATATACTCAGCAGTACAGATGAATCTCGGTTGCATTATGCTGGGTGAAGGAAGCCAGACTTAAAAGTCTACCTGATTTCATTTTAGTGACATTCTAGACATGGAAAAACAATAGAACTGAAGAATAGATCAGTGGTTGCCTGGGGTTTAGGATGGAGGGAGTGTTTGGCTACAAAGGAATCTCGTGAGGAAATGTTTTTGCGGTGATGGAGACATTCTGTATCCTCATTATGGGACTGGTTAAACATCTATGCATTTGTTAGAATCCTAGAACTCTACAACAGAAAATTTTACCATATGTAAATTTACAAAGCAAAGTTAAAAACTGAGTATTAGGAAATCAAGGTAAGATATATTAAACATTAAATTTAGTGGAGTTGCTAAAGGGAGGAAATAAAGCACGAATTATTAAATGCAGACTTTAAATTTTTATTTTCAGAACGTTTATATGTATTATAAAGCATTCATTAAGGATAAGGATGATCAAATAGTATTTTTAGCCATTTACTATTTCATAATTTACAAAGCTCTTGTATATTATCTCACTTGGTATAATTAGATTAGTTGTTTATTTTGACTAGTTCTGTATTATTTATTCTGACTCTTGACTTGTGAAATTTTTATTTCGATGCCTTTTCTTATTTTTGTACACCAGAATACACCTTAAATAAAATAAGGATTAACAAGTAGCATCTATTATGGAGACAGCAATTTATGAAAACTTTCCACCAACTTTTTATGTTTTAATCACCATAGTCCATAGTATTTATAAAAAGCATACTTAGCCGGGCTCAGTGGCTCAGCCTGTAATCCCGTGCCTTTGGGAGGCTGAGGTGAGTGGATTGCCTGAGCCGGCGGGTTCAAGACCCGCCTGGGCAGCGAGACCTCATCTCTACAATAAATCAAAAAATCAACCAGGCGTGGTAGCGCGCGCCTATACTTCCAGCTACTTGGAAGGCTGAGGCGGAAGGATCGCCGGAGCCCAGCAGGTCGAGGTTGCAGTGGCCGGGAGCGGCCACTGCACTCCAGTCTGGGTGACAGCGTGAGACTCCAACTTTAAAAAAAAAAAAGCATACTTATGACACAGTCACAACGACTTAATGTGTGACAGTATTCCTAATATATGTTTGTTTTAAGACCACTTTCCTTGTGGATAACAAAAAGGTTTTTGGGACTCATCTCATGCAAGACATGGTGAAAGATGCACTTCGGTCTTTTGTCAGTCCTCCGGTGCTTTCCCCCAAGTAAGTATTTATAAGACGTTTTATACTTATAGTATGTGCGTTTCTTTATAAGCCTGACTTCTCTGTACTCCTCCTTTATAGCCAAAGTATAAAAATCGTTTGGGTTCAAGTCTCCATATAAAATAACTCAATTATGTTAAAATTAATTCATCTGTGCTACATACTGTTTAGATTAAAATCTAAGGTTTTTATGAGGTTGACTTTCTGTCCAATAGGAGACCAAAAACTTGTAAGAGTTGTCAGACGTTTGGTCGTTTTTCTTGGACTCTTGCTTTGTGCAAATCACTGTGTGAGGCAGTCTGGCTTCTCAGTGATCTGAGCCTGGATAAAAATTTAAAATGCATATAATTAGTCCTTAAACTGTGCTGTGGTAGAAGCACTGCCATCCTGGTACCAACAGAGGCTGAAAAGGATTGTGTGCAGAAAGAGTCGTCATTTGAGTTGGGATTTTGAGAAATGAGTCAGTCATTGTCAGCGTAGGGAAGAATGGAGGAGACATTATTTCTTAACAAAGAAACCAGCATGTGTGAAGACCATGGGAGTATGAAATGTATTTTAAGAGCAACTCAGCCACCGTGGTGGCTTATACCTGTAGTCCCAGCACTTTGGGAGGTGGAGGTAAGAGGATTGTCTGAGCCCAAGAGTTCGAGACCAACCTGGGCAACATGGCGAGACCTCGTCTCTACAATAAGTCAAAAAATTAGCTGGGCGTGGTGGCACATTCTTGTAGTTGCAGCTACTTGGAAGGCTCAAGTGGAAGGATCACATGAGCCCAGCAGGTTGAGTCTGCGGTGGCTGGGACTGTGCCACTGCACTCCAGTCTGGGTGACAGAGTGAGAGTGTGACTCAAAAAAAAAAGAACATTTCAGCGTTTTTACTAACAATGTGTTGAATAAAACACATCATGTCTTATATAAAACTCTGGTAGCTTCCTGTCTTAGTTTGGGTTCTCTGGAAGCAGACCTTGAGACCAAGATTCATGTAAGTGTAGTTTAGAAAGTGTTCCCAGGAAAAACCAGCAGGGATGTGAGAAAGTAGGACGTGAAAAGGAAGAAAGCCACAGTAAGGTGCTCTCCACAGGAAGTAGCTTTGGTTCTGTCGTGTAGGGGAGCTCCGGAGACTGTAGGTTACACCTTCGTGTGTCCTTGTCAGGAACAGGGAGCTTGAGAATTTAGTCCCTGCTTCGTCAGTGTTGGGTATATTCCCTGTTTCATCAACAGTAAAATCCTTATTTTTGAGCCTGGAGGCTTGGTGTGTTCTGGTCTGACAGCTGTCCTGTCGCCTCTCTGACCTCATCTCTTGCTGTTCTTGTTCTCACCTTTACTTCAGTTTCACTGGCCTCCTTGCTATTCTTGGGAAGTATCAGCTCCCTCTCATCCTAGGGTCTTTACACAGGGGGAGGGAGGATAGGGGATAAACTCCACAAAGTCAGGGGCAGAGTGAAACTCCAAGTCAAAAAAATGAATCTTAATTCATACTTAAAGCATCTTGCTGTCCACGTCTGTTGTCTGGTTAGTGGAGTTTTTTTTATATATATAGTATTTTATATGAGAATCTACTGTATACAGAGAGTAGGAAGAATAGAACTTTAGGCAGGGTTTACTGATATTAGCCATTACTTAAGCTTTATAATGATTAGGTAGTATAATTAGAAAAAAGTGGCTATTTGTGAAACTTTTTTTTTTTTTTTTTTGAGTCAGAGTCTCATTCTGTCGCCCAGGCTGGAATGCAGTGGCATGCTCATGGCCACCCCAACATCAACCTGCTGGGCTCAGGAGATCTTTCTGCCTCAGCCTTCCAAGTAGCTGGAACTACAGACGGGCGCTACCATGCACTGATAATTTTTTGATGTATTGTAGAGATGAAATCTCACCAAGTTGCCCTGACTGGTCTCGAACCCCTGGGCTGAGGCAATCCTCTCACCTCTGCCTCCCAAAGTACTGGGATTACAAGCTTGAGCCACTGCGCTCAACGAAACTTATTTTCACATGGCAAATTCTGATGTTGATGTTTCTTAAAAACAAACACTTGTATAAATAAAAAATGTACATAGTCATGATTCTTATATACACAGCATTTTTTCCCTTAGGCCAGATTTTGTGAACGTAGAAAGTTAAATTTCTTTAGTATCAGAAAATTTCACATTTATGGTTGACAAATTATATGTGTGTTGCAGCCATTCTGTAGTCTTGTTCAGATCCATGGACATAACAGGGCTCGACAGAGAGATAATCTTGGGCATATTCTTGAAGAATTTGCTGCCTTGCAGGATGAAGTAAGAGCCAACTTCCCTTCCTTTCTGAAATTAAACCGTTTGTACACTTTGGCCAAGTTTTTAAAAACAATTCTTAGGAACAGTATTTTGACTATTTAATTTTTCAACGTGATGTGTTGAGTTTTCATTTAAAATGTTACAGTTTCATATACCAAAAAAGAGTTAACAAAAAGAAACAGAACCATAATCCAAATGATAAAAATCCTAAATTATTTCTTTGATAATCAGGATAAATTATGAAATGCATATACAAGCATAGTTTTATAGGAAGCTCACATTATGATAAAAATGTATCGATTCTAAAGTTAATTTGTGAACAGCAGCAGTATTAATTGATAATGTAACTAAAGACCCGAAATCAATTACTTGTATTTTTGTCCTTTAAAATGGATGTGTTTTTAGTTTAAAGTGTTTTCAGGTAAATTGTAAATGTTAGCCTTTGTGAAATGACGTTTCATTTTAATAGGCAGAAAAAGTTGATGCAATGCTTCACACTATGCTGTTGAAACAGGAACTCCCAAAGGCAACGTTTGGCCTGTTTGAGTACCTGGGTCCTTTACCATAACCTTCGAATTATGATACAGTACCTTTTAAATGACTTTGAATTGAAACTCTACAGCATGCATGAATACTACTACTTATATTGGTAAGAGAGCCATTTCAGTCAAAATTGTTGGAGGGTAGAATGTGGATGAGATCTGAGAGAGTTTCTAAGAAATAGAGATGAATTCAGGATACTTTTTCATTTAGTATACTTTAGTTGTGAGATAGAAAAATATTTGTTGAAAATGAGAGCTAGATCATCATTTTAAGTGCCATAATATTATACAAAATATTTTTCTGAATATTTGTGTAACAATTACTAATAAAAAGGGACTCCAAAGTAAATGGATTAACTGAAGATCTTTTATTTTACCCTGACTTCTGTGGCACTAGGTACTAGCAGTGGCTGTACTTGACAGAGTTAACGTTCAAGTTGGAGCCAGATCTTCCTTCTCCTGAGACGAAGTCATGACCTGGTGATTATTGGGAGCATAATTGTTTCAAACCATGGCCTTGAGGATTTGCCTCAGGAGCCTTGGAGTTGATAAAAGATGATCTTTAGCAGAGTAGTTCTTTATTTTCACTTGAGGATGGTGAGCTAAAGAAACCTAGTAAGAGGATGTTTGAGAATATTTTAGGCATGGGAAAGCTGTCATAGAAAATAAATCAAGAAAATTGAGTATGATGAATTCAGTTATTTTGAATCTTCTCTTTAATCTGGCAAAAATGATATTAATATTAAGCTAATAACCTATGTTACCTATCAAAAACACCTAAGTTTTTATATTAGACTTTCATTTGTTTGCCTTTTCAAGTCATCATTAGATTTGCTTAGTATTTAAAATACTGTATTTTCTCTGAAGTCTGTGAGGGAAAGCAGTTCTCTTCTACGCTGTGGGCATGGTTTTGTTATGAGCAGTGAGGGCTCTTAACAGCTAACTTCTGGCTATGAAAATTGAATTTGAGCTTGAACCATAGTCTTAAGAGAGTAATTGTATTCTGTTTGCCAACATTTATATAGATAATACCTAGTATCCCTTACCGACAAGTGTTTATACTTTGGATACATTTTATTATTAATTCAGAATCTTATATTTTGTTTTTTATTTTTCAGGGTTTTTTGTGTGTGTGTGTTTGTTGTATTTTTGAGGCAGGATTTACTGTTTTACCCAGTTAGGTTTCAAATGCCTGGTTCAAGCAGTCTTCTCGCCTCAGCCTTCCGAGTAGCTGGGAGTATAGATGCACTTGGCTAGTAATGTTCATTTTTCTTTTTCCTGTTTTTTTTTTTTTTTTATTGAGTTGGAGTCTTAATCTGTCGCCCAGACTGGAGTGCCATGGCCGCTCCCGGCCACCGCAGCCTCAACCTACTGGGCTCCGGCAATCCTTCCGCCTCAGCCTTCCAAGTAGCCGGAATTACAGGCATGCGCTACCACGCCCGGCTGAGTTTTTGATTTATTGTAGAGATGAGGTCTCGCTGCCCAGGCGGGTCTCGAACCTGCGGGCTCAGGCAATCCACTCACCTCAGCCTCCCAAAGGCGTGGGATTACAGGCTGCGCCACCGAGCCCGGCTTCTTTTTCTTTTTTTTTTAAATTAAAAGAGAAACAAGATCTCTCTGTGTTGCCCAAGCTGGTCTCAAACTCTTGGGTTCAAACAGTTGTCCTACCTTGGTCTCCCATAGTGCTGGGATTACAGATATGAGCCATTGCACTTGGCCTTTCTGTTCATTTTGTAGGGAAACATGCTTACTTTTTTTGTTTATTTGTTTTTGTTTTCCGCTTGATTTCTCAGATCAAAATATAATTCTTGTATGCTCTTTTGCAAAAGGAATTGGAATCTCTACTGAGGAAATGAATAAATACTCAGATTAAAAACTCCATAAAAATTTTTATACATAATCAGATTTCATTTATCTTCTTGTTTACCAGAATAAATTTTACTTCGCCTATAAATATCCTTGGGGCCTTCATATTGGTTTTAAACTGCTTTTTGGATTCAAAAACTATAGACTGGGCTCCTACATTTTCCCAAGATAATCTTTTGGTGCCTGCGTAACACTGTAAGAACTTGACTCAAAAATAAAAATAAAAAATTGGAGCAACTGATTAACTGATTAATGACCAACACACTTCAGAATAAAAAAATCAATTCAGTACGTCTAATAATACTAGCTATGGTCTTTTTGTTAATACTTAATACTTTCTTTTCAAATTTTATATTTGTACGTATGTGTAAATATACATATTATATTTAGAGAGGGTGTATACATAGAATTTTAAGAGCAAAATGCAGTGCTATGTAAAAACAAAGAACACCTGCATGGATCTTTTGTAATTATACAAAAAATACTTCTTTTCTTATTAAATAACATTTTAATTTTTTACATATCTTACCTGTTTTGCTCAGTTACTTAAATACTCAAAGGAACCTCTTCCAGTATTTACTTGGTAGTGTTTTTTTTTTTGGTCTAACTGATTGGATTGCTTATCCTACAATTGAGAGTTTTGAATATCAGAATATATACATGTCACATTGCTAAGAATGTTTCACCATGTTAAAATTGTTTCACTGTCATGTAGCAATCAAAACACCTCTGGTTTATATAGATATTACTAGAATATATTTGTCTGAACTTTTACTCTGGGGAAACAAAAAAAAATCAAACATGGTGTTAACTTTCAAAAAAAGTTTAGCCATCTATAATTTATCTGTTGGAATTCGATGCAGTTTTTTATTTTTGACTTTTTAAGTTATCTTTTTCATTGACTGTGTGTGGGCAGTGCTGATATGGCTACGATACTGATCTACGATACTAAAAAAACCTGATTATTATGTGGGGAAAGATTGAGATAGCACAGCCTTTCAACATTTAACTAGGCTATTCCCAATCTCTTGGTGGGTGAATGGAGGAAGAGTGCGTCCCTTACTGATGCCTCTACAGTTGCTTAAAAATTATGGACACCCTATAAAATAGGGTGACCCTATTTTTTGACCTTCCCACTAGATCCCTTATATATCTATACCAGCTTACTGAGAAGGAATTTGGGTCAGAAAAAAATGGGCCATTCTTCATGCCACTCAGAAACAAAAAAATTAGGGGGAGAAAGATATGGTTCTCAAGACCTAGAGGGCTGAACCCATGTCCAGAGAAGATCCCTGATGGTAGAGCTCCCTGAGTGTTTTTGCAGAAGTCCATGTCCACTGGTATTTCTTGTCTTTAATCACATGATATGAATCCTTGCAGGAAATAAACAAAATGGAGCCAACAGAGAGGAAGGAAATGATGGAAAGGGTAAGACCCCATTCAAAAGACAGTATCTGTGACCTGGACACAGCCATATCTAAGGCCTGTCCTTGAGCATTTCTGTAGGCCTGAATTATGTCTTTGTCATTCATATCCAAGAGAGTCCTGGCCATGTTCACTGAATGTATCTGGTTTCTGAAAATTCAAGGACATTCGATGGTGACCTGCTATTTAATTCTTTAATAATATAGACTTCAGCTTCAAGAAAAAGAAATGCTAGACTCAAACATTTTCCTTTCTTTTGAAAATTATTCCAGAACTTAAACAAGTGAAGAAAGTAAATATAATAAGTACATTAGACTTCTATCTATTCTATTCTACATACATACCACCTTGCCTAACTTTAGCCTATTATACATAGTTTCCAGAATGGAAAAATGTAATTGCTTTTTTGTCCATGAAATAAGTTATTATCATCTGAGATGGCCTACATGTTCTCATAATTTTCTCCAAATAAATTGGCCCAGTCTGCTGCTAAGCATTACCATATATGCTTATTTCATGTATTTATTTTGTAATTCCATGTTTAATATGTTTAATTTTATCCTTTCTGTTTTATCCAGGAACAGGAAATTTTTGCCTTACTTTGTGTTTTGCTGTGTTTTATGTATAAATCTACTGTTCAACACCTTGCATACACAATCTGGCTTTCTCTCACTCTCCCCCCATCTCAAAATAATCTTGTGGAGATCATAGGTCACATAGTATTAATGCTAAAAGGGTTGTAAGAACAACTACTTTATTCCAATCCCATCTCTAGAAATATAAAACTCCCATCTCTGAAGTATTTTGTATCTATATGTAATACTGTGTTCCTGGATTATTATTCTTATTTTATTATTAATTTATTCTTAAATTAAAAACTTAACAAGGTGTTGAATAATTGTTGTAAAATAATCCATGGAGAAATACCATTAAAATGAGTACTTATCTTAATTATATTTCATTGTTTCATGTGACAAGGTCAGTACATTTTTTTATTTCTTTGAAAATGAATGTATTTAGTTCAAGGGAAATAACTATCAACTTAGTCACTGTTCATGTCTACATCTTTTGGTGAACGCTGGTAGAGAACTTATCACTGAATTTCAAAAGATTGAGTTTCTATCGAGGTTTTAAAATTTTAAGTTATCTTAAGTCTTAGAAGTCTGAAGCTTTCAAGACAGGAAATGATATTTCTGAGGTAAAAAGGACATGGAGAGTGAAAAAGGAACTACTAATGTACTTCTTAGCTTTGTGGAGATCATTAAGTTAAGACGATTGATGTGAAAATTGATAATGAATGTAAGGAGAGATTAGCATAGGCCAGAGACTTATACTAAGGGTGTGTTTACCTGTCTTGAAGGAATGATTCAGGACAAAGTTTTGGTAAACAGCCAGAGACTAATTTATCTTTTTAGACTCTAAGGTTCATAAGAATAATGGGATTTATAGTTAACGATAGTAAATTAAAATTTGGTCTAGAGAAAAAGTGTTCTTAATGTTACTTAGTTTAATCTTTCTGGAAGCGTCCCTAAAATCAGGATTGAATTAGATAATTGTGGTAGATGATGATGATGAATATATATTTCCTGCCTATAATAATGTCCTTATCTGATAACTGACCCCACTATGGTGGGTCCGGCTCACCATGTTTGTATTATGTAATCATGTTCCACACCTAAGCTGAGTAATTTAAAGGGGAACAACTGACCCAAACTGAGCCAACCACACTTCCTCTCTAAACTTTGGGAATTGGGATTGGTCTGTCCTTACAGATCATTTTAACTTAGAATATTTCAGTTTGGGATCTTTGGTGTGTCCATATTTAACTAGGAGCTTAGAAAAACAGATGTATCTAGTCTGTTGGAAGAAAAGGTAAAATGTGAAGAGAGAAATGAAGAAATAAGATCAGAGTCCCTGGGAAGAGATTTATTTAGAATACTGGATGTGTTTCTTGAGGTCTTTCTAGGTCATGGTTCCAGCTCTGCTGGAAGCTAGCCACCATGCCTCCTACCGTTAGAATAATGTCTCCCATTTTAGTCTAAGTGATTTTGAGTTAGGCACACACAAAAAAAGGAGCAATGTAAATAGACAGCAATGTAAATAGAATTGAAAATTAATGACATCTCATAAACTATCCATATTCATTCTTCTCTTTCCCCTATGTGGGTCACTTAAATGGCCTCTTAATAATTTCTTACTTCATAATAAAAAGTAACTAGTTACTTAAAAGTTAAACATGACCTATTTGTTCCTTATTAAAAAACTATGTTTCAAAGAACCAGAAGCTAACTTTTGAAAGAATCAAGGCACAATTTGACAAGATCACAGAATCTTAGTGCTAAAGGATCCGTTCCGTCTTCTGGGCACAAATCCCTCTATGATGTCCCTCATTTACTCATTCTGATAAATGGGCACTTATTTATCCATTATGGTGCAAACTCTATGCAAAACACTTTAGATGTGGAGACAAATAAGACAAGGTGTGCACTCAGAACTAACTGGAGGAGACAGATAGGAAGCAAATAATTAGAATGTGGAACATGCCATCATCAAAGTGGATAGGGTGACATGGGAGCACAGAGAACTGGGCATCTAACTTTGCTTTGGAGGTTGGATTATAGCAGTTATGAAGACTTCGGGGGTGGGGGAGATGGCTTTTTATTGTAACCGCCAATGATAAGCAAGAATAAACAACTTTTTTTCCAGGCTTTGTTACCTTTTTAAAAATCTTAGATTCAGGGAATATGAGTGCATCTTTGTTCCATGATCATATTATGCACTGGTTAGGACTGGACTTCTGATGTCTCCGTTTTCCAAAAAGTGAACATTGTACTCAACAGGCAGTTTTGGAACTCTTGCCTTTCTCCCTGCCTTCCTCCTTCTGGGGTTCCCAGTGTCTGTTATCTCCATCTTTAGGCACTCATTGTTTGGCTCCCACATGTAAGTTAGAACATGCAGTGTTTGGTGTTCTGTTTTGAGTTTATTTGCTTAAGATAATGGCTTCCAGTTCCATCCATGCTGCTGCAGAGAACATGATTTAATTTCTTTTTTATGACCACATAGTATCTCGTGGTGTATACATATACATTTTCTTTTTTTTTTTTTGCGTTGGAGTCTCACTCTGTCGCCCAGAATGAAGTACAGTGGCTGCTCCCAGCCACCGCAGCCTCGACCTGCTGGGCTCCAGTGATCCTTCCGCCTCACCCTTCTGAGTAGCCAGAATTACAGGCATGCGCTACCACGCCCGGCTGATTTTTTTTCATTTATTGTAGAGATGAGGTCTCGCTGCCCAGGCGGGTCTTGAACCCATGGGCTCAGGCAATCCACTCACCTCATCCTCCCAAAGGCGTGGGATTACAGGCTGAGCCACCGAGCCCGGCTACATTTTCTTTATCTAGTAAACCGTTGGTGGCTACTTAGGTTGGTTCCATGACTTTGCTATTGAATAGTGCTGCGATGAACATATAAATGACAGGTGACTTTTTTGTATAATTTATTTTCCTTTGGGTCGATACCCAGTACTGGGATTGCTGGGTTGAATGGTAGTTCTGTTTTAGCTCTTTGAAAAATCTCTATACTGTTTTCCTTACAGGCTGAACTAGTTTACATTCCCACCAACAGTGTATGAGAATTCTCTTTTCTCTGAATCCATGACAAAATCTGTTGTTCTTTGACTTTAATGACTGCCAGTCTCACTAGTGTAAGATAATATCTCACTGTTGTTTTAATTTACATTTCTCTGATAATTGGTGATGCTGAATATTTTTTCATATGATTTTTGGCCACTTGTTTATCTTAATTGAGAAATATCTATGTCCTTTGCCTACTTTTTAATGAAGCTTTCTGATCGTGTGTGTGTGTGTGTGTGTGTGTGTGTGTGTGTGTGTGTGTGTGTGTGTGTTGAGTTATTTGAGTTCCTTGTAGATTCTGGATATTAGTCCTTTGTCAGGGGCATAATTTGCAAATATTTCCTCCCATTTTGTAGATTTTTCTGTTTACTCTGTTATTTCTTTTGTTGTGCAGAAACTATTTAGTTTATTTAAGTTTCATCTGTTTATTTTTGGCTTTGTTGCATTTGCTTTTAAAGTCTTCATCAAAAATCCTTTGCCTAGGCCAATGTTCAGAAGATTTTTTTAAGGAGTTTTTGTCTAGGGTTTTTATAGCTTTAGTTCTACATTTAAGTCTTTAATACATCTTGAGTTCATTAATGCATATGGGAAGAGGCAGGGGTCTAGTTTCATCCTTCAGCATATGGTTAGCCAATTTTCCTAGCACCATTTTTTGAATAGGGTATCCTTTCTCCTTTGTTTATTTTTCTCAGCTTTGTCAAAAATCACTTGTAGGTTTGTGGCTTTATTTCTAGGTTCTCTGTTTCTTTTCATTGATCTGCCTATTTTTGTGCCAGTCATGCTGCTTTCGTTACCATAGCCTTGTAGTATAATTTGAAGTCAGGCAATGCATTACCGTCACATTTGTTCTTTGATTTAGAATTGCTTTGGCTACTTGGGCTTTTTTTGTTCCTTATGAACTTTAGGATTTTTTTTTTCTAGTTCTGTGGAAAATGGTGGTAATTTGATAGGGATTTCATTGCATCCGTAGATTGTCTGGGGCAGTACGGTCATTTTAACAATATTGACTCTTCCAGTTTATGAGCTTGGAATATTCATCTATTTGTGTGTGTCATCTACAGTTTCTTTCATCAGTGTTTTGTAGTTCTCTGACAAGATTAAGTCATTTTTTTTCAAATATGGCCTGGGATAGATGAACATAAAAGAGTTGAGCAGTTGGGGACATTCCAGATTGAGGAAAAGCCATGGGACAGGTAAGGAGGTGAAAGGAGTATGAGGTGTTTGGGAGAACCGTAGCTAGTTCACAGGGGCTGTGACTTAGGGTGCACACGGTGCCAAGCGTGTCCCGGAGATGGAACTGGCATAGAGGCAGGAATTGAGGAACAAAACACCTTCCGGATCTGTTGTAGGGGTTAAGCTTTTTCTATAGGTAATAGAAAACCAGTATCTGAACACACTTTCGGACTACTTTGATAGAAAACATATTTTATTTTTCAGAATACTCATTGAGTCTTTCCATCTATTTTTCTGCAGTACAACTTCCCGCAGGTCCATTAACTGATTATAGACCTGTCTGCTCGGAGTGAGTCTAATGTCTCCTCCAGGTGAGAGGTCTGTAGAATTTAAAGTTGGCCATCCTCCTCCCTTCTGAGTCTTCTCTCCTTGTGACCAGCACTTTTCTCTCTGAGTCCCGGCATGACAGGGTCGCAGGCCCTCCGTCCTCCTGCTCTTGGCAATTCTGGTTTGTTGATGCCTTGTGAAGGCCTCACAGCTCGAACTAAGCTCAGGGTCCTCAGAGTGGTCTGACCTGGAAAAGTTGGGAGCAGGGAAGAACTCACTTTCCTCAAACTCACTGAGGCACAAAGTAACCTCATCTTACCCCAAGTTTCTATTTAGGCCACAGCGACATAAGCTCGGGTCAATTTCGTTTGAGAGGCATTATTCTAAATTTGTGTATTTTTAAACAAAAATGTTGAACTGCATTTATTTGCCATCTGATTTGTTTAGAGAAGAGCTTTGTTCCTCTCTGTTAAAACAGTTTTAGGTTTTATCTCTTCATTTTACATAGACTGTGCCTTCTAGTTCTGAGTTAGCTGAGAATTTCATCTCAATCCTTATTCAGATCAGCAATAAAAACTGAAATAGTCAGAACTGACCATGGGCTCGTTCTCCTCTTCCTGTCTTCTCTTTCACACTTGCGACTGACCAAGTGCAGTATGCCACTGGGATGAGGATGTGTATGCAAAGTGCAGAAGGGGAGCTGAAGCAGGAAGAGTAGCTGGGACAGGAGTGGGTTGGCTATTTCCTGATCACCTCCCTGATTGTTATTTGATACAGAAAACTATTTTCTCAAATGTATGTGAAAAATTCATGCTGTTACAATACTCAAGTTAGGTGCCCTCCAATCACATCACCGCTATGAGCAGCCCTCGAGGGTTTTCAGATGTTAACACTAAGAGTTAGCACGTCATTCTGAAGGGAAAAGCTTTGTGGAGCCCAGAAGTGTGCACATGCAGCCTCAAACAGCACAGAGAAACGCAACACCAAAGGTGGCTTATCTCATTTTTGTAAAGTTGTGAAGAATATTCCAAAAATAATAGATACATTAGTTAAAAAAATAAACAGGGAAAGAACTATACACTATAAGTGGGATTTTAGTGGTCTCTGGGTAAAGCCCCATGGGAAATATCTATGCGAGGTCTCTGTGGGAGGGACTCTGGGACTCGAGTCTGTGTGGGTCTCTGAGTGAGGCCCTTGGCCGTCTCTGTGTGGCCTCCTTGAGGGCCGTGGGGAGCCTCTGCACGAAATGTCTGAGAGGACTCTCTGTGCGAGCTTTCCGTGCAGTGACCATGAAGCCACCCGAGGCCTGTGTGTGTGGAATCTGTGCAAGATTTCTGCGAGGAGCGAGAGATCTCTCTGTGTTTCGTCTGAGAAGTCTCTGTGTGGGCCTACGTGGAAGGCCTCTGTGTGGGTTCTCTAGGCACGGTCTCTGTGAGAGGACTCTGGGAAAGGTCCCTGTGAGGCAGTGGAGACTTGTGTGTGTTACTTCTGGGAGGTCTCTGTGTGAGATGCCTCTGTGAGGTCCCTGCATGATGTCTCTGGAAAAGGCTCCTGTCTGACAACTCTGTGTGAAGTCTCTAAGGCCTTTGTGGGGGACGATGTCTGAGGTTTCTACGAGGTCTCTGCTTGAGAACTAATGGAGGCCGCTGTGTATCATCTGGGGAAATCTCAGTGTGGAGTCTCTGTGGGGGAAGTGAGAGATCTCTCAGTGTAGTCTCTGTGAGGTTTTCTATAGGCGGGTCTCCACATGCTGTCTCTGTATGAGATCCTCTGTGAGGTCCCTGAATGCCGTCTGTGTGAGATCTCTCTGTGAGGTCCCTATGTGCCATCTCTGCGTGAGATCTCTGTGAGATCTCTACTTG
Source organism: Cephalopachus bancanus (assembly GCA_027257055.1). NCBI lineage: Eukaryota > Metazoa > Chordata > Mammalia > Primates > Tarsiidae > Cephalopachus > Cephalopachus bancanus. The sequence goes on along the minus strand of JAPVLO010003626.1, from coordinate 18,735 downwards.
CTGTCTTTGTACAAGATGTCTCTGTGTTTCATCTCAGTATGGGATCTCTCTGCGTGGTTTCCATGGGAGGTCTCTGGGGGTCTCTTCATTGCTGTCTTCAATGCATATCCTGGAAGACTGAGAGCAGGACTAGACGACTTGCTCCGTGCTGTTTTCTTGGAGCGTCAGTGCTGTCCATCCAGGGCGCTTCTAGCAGGAGCCCCGGCATCTGCACCCAGCTCCTCCACACCCAGAACTCGCCTTTCGGTGTCCTGAGGGAGCCCAGCAGCAGCCAGGCACGGCCCCTCCGCCGTGGTCAGTGTCCTCGCTCTGTGCCTTCCTTTCCTGAGCTCCCGAGGGACTGGGGCCACTCTCGGCTCTAGGTCCCAGCCCCTCTTCTGGGTCTTGCTCTGTTGTCACTGCTGGGCCGCCTGGAGACTGCCTCAGTCATCCAAGCCCAAGACAAGACCCGGCTCCAGGAGAAGCCCTAGGGTGACAGCAGCCGGGTGCTGGGATGGTGCCCACTCCCTGCTCCACCCCAGGGGCCAGCAGGTGCCACATGTGGGGGTAGGGAGGGACCCTTCCTGGTGCAGGACTCTCCGCCGGAGGGATGAGGCCCCGGAACTGTGCCTTCCGCAGGCCCTGCGTGTGGCCCAAAGTACGGACAACTGTCCCTGCAGAAATGGCCCCTCCTGTCTCTGCTCTGTATGGAGCTTCTGCTTTTCCACGTGGATGGAGACCCAGAGAAGAGGAAACCTGTGCTCAAAGCGGAGTGAGAGCAGAGCAGGGACCATATCTGCACTGCCCACTTCCGCCCATTTTGGACAGGTCGTGCCCAGCTTCCTTTTGTGTTCAGAGATCGTCTGGTTGCCTCTTCACCTTCCTGTTTTTGGGGCAGGCAGGAACTGGGAGCCAGGCCAGCCCCTCAGCCCTTCTAAGTTCCAACCTCTCCCCGGGAGCCGTCCTGGGGCCACGTGCTGTGAAAGGTCCCCAGACTGCCTGGTCCTGCTTTTCCACTTGTGGCCAACACATCCTTTCTAAAACCCAAGTGGTGAATATGTGCAAGCTTTATCAAAGCTGTTAAGAAATTCACCTTCCCTGATTTGCTTTGCATTCTCTCGAGTCTGGCCCTGTGTGTCAGTATCAAAGGTGGTTTCTCTAAGTCTGTGGTCTGGGAGACGAGCAGGATGGGACCTTGGGATGGGGCTATGATGAGCCACGCAACCCCTGGCATCTCCCCCCTGTAGGCCTGCAGGAGGCTGCAGGACGTCACGGCACCCTCAAGCCCCTTTGATTCTGTGTTTGGCTCCAGGCTTTTCGATTCTTCTGCATCCTACAGATGGTCCAGATAGCCCAACGGTCAGGTTACTGCACACACAGTCACACCCTGCTCCCTTCACCCAGAGGTCCCTTCTGGAGTCGAAAGCAACATAGGTGAGATAGACAAAGGCAGGTGCCTCACGCGCAGGGCTATTTACTCACCTGGGGCGGGTGTGTTCATGGCCCTCAGCATCCTCCCTGAAGCAACCCAACCTACATGTGCACAGAGCTGGAAAATCTGTCACTGCTGCCACTCTGCAGGCTGAGACAGGCAGAGGCAGTGGAGTGGAGACGCTGAGCTTTTCATAAAGGCTGAACTAGGAGGGGCCATCTCCATCCCAGCCTTTATCAGAGAGAAAAGGAGCTTCCCGGGGCGGGTATTATCTCTTCCCCACCGAGAGATTCGGGGCAAGACTTCTGAACACAGAGCTCAGCACTTTCCCATTCAAACCTCCACCATTTTGTGACAGACATAAAGCTACTCAGCTCCAGCACTTTCTGGACCCCCACGGGAATGTTCAACTCTGGGATGCCTGCAAATCTGTTCCCTACAGCTTCCTGAAGTTTGTGGTAGAGAGAGAGCAGTGGAAAGATGAGTGGAACCAGATTCCAGACTGGGATCTTCGTGGGTTTTTCTCAACTCATTTTAAGAAATGTTTTGTCCCGCCTCCCGCGGCCCCGGCGCCCCCGCCTCCCGGCACCCCGGCGCTCCCGGCGCCCCGGCGCTCGGCCCGCACAGCTCATCACAGCCCGGCCTGAGAGGAGATCCACACAGGTCGGCTTCAAGGAAGGTCTGCAGGGATTTCTGCCAAATCTCCTGTGTCTGAGATTGTGCTGCTGGCTCGCGTGGGGCTTCTGTTGCCTGCTCGGAGGCAGGCAGCCATCTTGTTCCTGTCCGGCCCCACCCCCTCTGGGGCGAGCAGATGAGAGAGCACCACCTGCTGGCGACTCAAGGTAACAACACCGAAACGGGAGAAATAAGCCTGATAAAGACATAGACCAAACTGCTGAAGGAAAGCTGACCTGAGCTGTCCTTCACAACATATCAGGGGCAATTGACTCTAACTGCAAACTAATTCACCGGCTTGAAAAGAAAACTACAAATCAGACCTGAAAGGACATTGGACTTAAACGAAAGGTCTCAGAGTGTGCTTCATTGATTCTATTAGTTTAATGACTTAATTCTATTCCTACAGTATTGTTCCCCTTTTTTCTCTTTTCCTTTTCCTTTTCTTCTCTTTTCTTCTGTCTGTAAACCATGTCTTTGTATAGAGGAACAACACACCAATAAGGTGGTTGGATAGCCGGTATGTTAGCATCACAATATGTTTTATTTGTGGTTGTATGAGAGTTGGTTCGACTGTAGCTGTGGTCCATCATTTTTAGCTGTTTTAGTATAGACCTCTCTCTCTATTTGTTGGCACACTCGTTAGTTTCCTCCCTTACTTCTCTATCTCTCCACTCCCCTCTTCAACCCACTATCTGCTCCATTCTCTCCCCCCTGCTAACCACATTTTATTACAGGGAGTAAACCTACAGCCCCACTGCACGGACAGACTCCAGGGCAGTGGGAAGTGGGTTCCACATTATCCACACGCCTGTCAGCGAACAGCAGGACCTGCAGACAGATTTTGAATCACACCTCTCCCCTTAAATACATCTCAAAACTGCAAAAAGGACCACCTCCAACCTACAGTGCAACTTCAAAATTGAACAAAGTAAGACGACATACATAAAGAATGGGAGATTGAATGAACAGAAGTAAAACCAGTCCCTTTACCCCTGAAAAACAAAATTAAAGAAGACGGTGACGTGGAGGGAAGGAAGAAGTAGGGAAGTGGAAAAACCGCACAAATGAAGAAAAACCAAAAGAAGAATATAGGGCTTACACAGACCCCTGGGAGATCAGACAATGAGAAAACAGATTCTGGAACACAGACAATGAAGAGTCCCCAGAATGACTGGCTACATGCAACAAACCCAGACATCAAAACATTAATGGAGAGAATTAAAAAATTGAGGAGAGACAAGAGGAAAATAGGAAGGAGCTGTTGTCAGAAATGACAGCAGTAAAGAATACTGTGATGGAAATGAACAACAGACTAATAAGCATGGAAAGCAGAATCAGCCAAGCAGAAGAAAGAATCTCAGAGCTCGAAGACCAAAACACAGAACTAACCCAAACTGTCAAAAGCATAGAAAAGAAGCTCAAAAAGACAGAACAAAACCTGCAAGAGATGAATGATCACTTCAAGAGACCAAACCTGAGAATAATTGGGCTTCCTGAGGCAGAAAGAGAAACAGAAGCCACACTGGAACAAACATTCCATGAAATCATTCAAGAAAACTTCCCTCATCTCAGTAAAGATGAAAAAATTCAAACACAAGAGATTCAGAGAACCCCTGCAAGACAACAAACGAGAAGACCAACTCCCAGACACATAATAATTCGCCTAAACAAAGTAGCTATGAAAGGAAAAATCCTAAAGGCAGCAAGAGAAAAAGGCCAAACTACCTACCAGGGAAAACCAATCCGAATAGCAGCAGATTTATCCACAGAAACCCTTCAGGCCAGGAGAGCCTGGAGCCCTATCTTCAAAGTACTAAAAGAGAAACAATTTAACCAAGAATAACCTACCCAGCTAAACTAAGCTTCATTAGTGAGGGAGAATTAAAATCTTTTCCAGACATCCAATCCCTAAGAACCTACGCTGCCACCAGACCCCCTGCTACAAGAAACACTCAAGAAAGTACTGAACACAGAAGAAAAAGAAAAAAGAACATCAGCATTCTTCACAAGAGTACAGGCAAAAGATTAAAAACACACCTGAACCAACTCCAAAACCCAAAGAAAGACAACAAATAAACAGTAACAACTCTGTAAGAACTTTATGACAGGGATCAACTCTTGCATTTCAATTATTAGCCTAAATGTGAACGGACTAAATGCACCACTGAAAAGACATAGATTGGCAAAATGGATAAAATATCATCAGGCAACAATCTATTGCCTTCAAGAGACTCACCTCACTAGAAAGGACACCCACAGACTCAAGGTAAGAGGATGGGAAACAGTCTTTCAGGCGAACGGAATACAAAAGAAAGGAGGAGTAGCCATCTTAATTTCAGACAAAATACCCTTCAAACTATTAAAAATCAAAAAAGATACAGAAGGTCACTACATAATGATAAAAGGTTCAATCCATCAACAAGAAATATCTATCCTAAACATATATGCACCCAACATAGGTGCACCAACCTTCTTAAAGCAACTTCTTGGAAAACTAAAGAAAGATATTGACTCTACCACTATCATAACTGGGGACTTTAATACCCCACTCACAACCCTAGACAGATCAACAGGACAAAAAATCAGCAAGGAGATCCGGAACCTCAATGTGACCTTGGACCAAATGGACTTAATTGATACTTACAGAACACTCCATCCAAAGACCACAGAATACACATTTTACTCATCACCACATGGAACATATTCTAAGATCGACCACATACTTGGCCATAAATCAAGTATAAGCAAATTTAAAAGGACCGAAATTCTACCAAACACCTTCTCGGACCACAGTGGAATAAAAATAAATATTGACACCAACAAAGTCCCCCCAAAACCCACAAAGACATGGACACTAAACAGCATGATGCTAAACAACTCCTGGGTCAATGACGAAATCAAAACAGGGATCAAAAGATACCTGGAAACAAATGAAAATGAAGAAACATCTTACCAAAATCTCTGGGATGCCCTGAAAGCTGTAGTAAGAGGGGAATTTATATCCCTACAAACACACATGAAGAAAATGGAAGGAACAGAAATTCACAATCTAACAAGCCACCTAAAGAAGCTGGAAAAGCAAGACCACAAAAACCCTAATTTCAGCAGAAGAATCCAGATCACCAAAATAAAAGCCCAAATCCAGGACATAGAAGACAAAAAGATAATTGAAAAAATCAATGAAACAAAAAGCTGGTTCTTCGAAAGAATAAACAAGATCGATGGTCCCCTAGCTAGACTGACCAAGAAAAAACGAGAAAAAAAACAAATAAGCATAATCAGAAACACAAAAGATGAAGTCACATCTGACCCTGAAGAAATACAAAAGATCATTAGAGACTACTATGTACACTTGTATGGAAACAAACTTGAAAACCACAAGGAAATGGAGGACTTTCTGACATCACACAATCTACCTAGGTTGGAACAAGAAGAAATTGAGTCCCTAAATAGACCAATTACAATCAAGGAAATCGACTACGTAATAAGAAAACTTCCTACAAAAAAAAGCCCTGGTCCAGATGGCTTTCCAGCAGAATTCTACAAGACATTCAAGGAGGAGCTGATACCAATCCTACTGAAGGTATTCCAGGCGATAGAAAAAGATGGAACCCTCCCCAAATCATTTTATGAAGCCAACATCACACTGATACCCAAGCCAGGTAAAGATCCAACAAAGAAAGAGAACTACAGGCCAATATTTTTGATGAACATAGATGCTAAAATTCTCAACAAAATCCTAGCAAACAGGATTCAACAATACATCTCAAAAATCATTCACCATGACCAAGTAGGCTTCATTCCTGGCATGCAAGGCTGGTTCAACATTCGTAAAACCATAAATGTAATTAAATACATCAACAGATGTCAAAACAAAAACCACATGATCATATCATTAGATGCAGAAAAAGCTTTTGATAAAATCCAGCACCCCTTCTTGATAAAAACCCTTGAACATCTAGGCATACGGGGAACATACCTCAAAATAATAAAAGCCATCTACGAGAAACCTACAGCCTGCATACTCCTAAATGGACAAAAATTAGAACCAATTCCCCTGAAAACTGGAACTAGACAAGGATGCCCACTCTCTCCCTCCTGTTCAACATAGTATTGGAAGTCCTGGCTAGAGCAATCAGAGAAGACGAGGCAATCAGAGGTATTCAAATAGGAAAAGAGGAAGTCAAGTTATCTCTCTATGCAGATGATATGATGGTGTACCTTGAAAACCCAAGAGAATCTGTTAAAGGCCTCCTTACATTGATAAAGGCCTTTGGCAAAGTCTCAGGATACAAAATAAATGTACAAAAGACAATCGCATTTCTCTACACCAATAATAAACAAACAGAAACCCAAATAAAAAACACAATTCCATTCACAATAGCCACAAAAAAAATGAAATACCTTGGCATCTTCCTAACCAGAGACGTGAAAGACCTTTACAATGCAAATTACAAAACACTGCTCAAAGAAATCAAAGCTGACATGAACAAGTGGAAAAATATCCCATGCTCATGGATCGGAAGAATCAACATTGTGAAGATGTCCATCTTACCTAAGGCAATCTACAAATTCAATGCAATACCCATTAAATTACCAATAACATTCTTCTCTGACCTAGAAAAAACAACACAGGAATTCATATGGAAACACAAACGTCCAAGAATAGCCAGAACAATCCTCAGCAAAAAAAACAAAGCAGGTGGTATCACAATACCAGACTTCAAACTTTACTATAAGGCTACAATCATCAAAACAGCTTGGTATTGGTACAAGAACAGGCATATAGATCAATGGAACAGAATTGAGATTCCAGAAGCAAAACCTCAATTCCTCAACCAACTCATCTTCGACAAAGCCCCCACCACCTACCAATGGGGTGAGGAGAACCTATTCAGTAAATGATGCTGGGAAAACTGGTTGACCACATGTAGAAGATTGAAACAGGACCCCTATCTATCCCCATGCACAAAGGTTAACTCCAAATGGATCAGAGACCTAAATGTAAAACCTCAAACCATAAGAACATTAGAAAAGGAAGGAAATACTCTCATGGAAATCGGAACGGGCATCCAATTCCTGTACAAAACCCGAAACCCACAGGACTTAAGAGAGAAGATAGACAAATGGGACCTTATTAAACTGACAAGCTTCTGCAAAGCCAAAGAAACCATCAAGAGAGTAGGGAGACAGCCTACAGACTGGGAAAAAGTATTTGCCAACTCTAGGTCTGACAAAGGCTTAACATCCTGGATCTACAAGGAACTGAAACGTACTGAAAAGAAGAAAACAAGCAACCCCATTATAAAATGGGCAAAAGATATGAACAGACACTTCACAAAAGAAGACATTCGAGCAGCCAACAAACACATGAAGAAATGCTCAACCTCACTAATCATCAGGGAGATGCAAATCAAAACCACACTGAGATATCACCTAACTCCAGTCAGAATGGCAATTATCAACAACTCAAAAAATAACAGCTGCTGGAGAGGCTGTGGTGAAAAGGGAACACTTCTACACTGTTGGTGGGAGTGTAAGCTAGTGCAACCTCTGTGGAAAGCAGTGTGGCGATTCCTGAAAGCTCTAAATATTGACCTTCCTTATGACTCTGCAATCCCCCTACTGGGAATATACCCTGAAGAACACAAATCACTCTATAAAAAAGATACCTGTACACGTATGTTTATCGCAGCGTTATTCACAATAGCAAGAACCTGGAAACAACCATGCTGACCATCAAAAGAGGACTGGATTAAAAAAATGTGGTACATATACACGATGGAATACTACGCAGCCATGAAAAAGAACAAAATCATGGATTTCGCAGCTACCTGGATGGAACTAGAGTCTATAATACTGAGTGACCTCTCACAGAAACAAAGATCAGAATATCACATGTTTTCACTCATATAATGGACCTTGAACATCCAATGTAATACTATAAGAAAATGACTGATGGTACTGGGAAATTATGGGGGGGGGATGGGATTAACAGTAGCTAATATCTATCTGGGACTGGGAAAACACCTCTTATCAATAGGGTGCCTGAATGAAACGTAATTGTACACCTAACCCTTAACTGTACCCTACAAAACGATAATAAAAAATACTGATTATAAAATAAAAAAAAAAAAAGAAATGTTTTGTGTTTGCTGTTTGTGTGATGACAATATTCTGGAGATACAAGTTTCCGCAAAGGAGCTCAGAATGAAGATGGGCTTGCCCCACCACTGTCCACTTCCCTCCACGCTTGTCCCTTCTTAAAGCCAAAGTCCACCCCAAGCACGGCGCAGACAGAAGCCATTACCCTCTTTTGAGAAAAAAGCATATATATTGGGAAACATTAAATATCTTGGATGCACTAACATGAGAAAAAGCATTTTTTCTCTAGACGAATTAAGTTTCTTTCTTGGAAATATGTTTTTCTACCGGGAAAGACTAGAGAATAATTTTCTGACTGACCTCCTCAAAGGAGGCAGTGTCTGGGGTAGTGGCGGTGGTGACTGGAGGCGGTGGGCATTCTTGGCCCGTGCTGGCAGGGACTGATGGGGGGGGGCACCGCCTTTCTGGGGAACGAGAACAGGATGCTTCAGGCCGTGTCGCTCACTGCTGAACGGGGCATTTTGAAAGAACTGCTGGTCTCTGACTTGGCTTTCCTTGGTGGGACAGCTCTGGCCTTTGAGGGTGGCTTGTTGATTGCTGGCTTCGCAGCTCGGTCTGCTTTGCTCTGGGTCCGAGGGGGGTTGGTGGGAGCAGAGAGAGCCACTGACTGGGGCTTGAAACTCTTTTCTGGGCTGATTTACCTTCGAGGCATGACGTCCGTGGTGAAGCATCATTTTCTCCTCCAGCATCTCTCCGACGGTTGTCATAAGCTCTTGAGCTTCCGCGGTATTGGCGTCCGCACATCTGTTTCTCACTTGTTTTGGGCTCTGGGCAGAGGTTGGTGCTGGTTTGCCCGTTTTCTTGGAAAAAATCCACTGAAAAAATCGCCTGATGCGTTTTTTGAAGTGGCTTTCTGGAGAAACCTGTTTCTTTGCGAGCAAGAGCTGTTCACATTCACGCCCAAGAGCGGCTTCTGTTCTCCTGCCCTGGGTCGGTTGAGGGGCTTCCAACTCCACAAACTTTTCTTCATACTTTTCTTGGCTGGGCTTCCCATGGCTTTTGCTCTTGGGGTTGGGAGTAAACGTCTGGCTTTGGCCCTGGTGTGAGTCCTGGCATTTGGGGAGTTTGGGCTCTTGCAGCACCAGACCGATCCCTCTGGCTGCCATGGGGTCACCTAGCACCAGGGAAGCTGGCCTATCCGCAGTAGGCGTGCTCTGGAGACGACCCTGGGACACCTGAGAGGCCACAGTCTCTGCGGTGAGCAGCACGTCAGTCAAACCATTTGGAAGGACCACAGCAGAGGCAGAGACTTCAGACTGGGTCTCGGACTTGAAGGTCATTCTGGGTTCCAACTCACTAACAACTTCTGTCATAAGGCACAATTCTCCTGGGTCTGGGGAAACCGACAGTGTCGGGAACAGAGGGCTTCTGCTGGTGTCTCTATCTGGCCGCACTGCCTCCCTGGTCTCTTTGGGCCCTGAAGTCTGGGATCCCAAGTTTCCACTCTGTCGGGAGGTGCCCACAAGGCTGTGTGTGAGGGCCTTGGAAGGCTTCCTGCCCATCTGTCCGGTTGGAGGAGCCTCCAATAGCCTAAGGTCACCACTAGACGGGGTCCCTCCCAGGGCCCTCTGGACATCCTGGCTGGCAGCTGAGGAGGCAAGAAGACTCGCCACTGTGACAAGGGCCTCTTCTGCCATCCCCTGCTTTCTAAGACTGACTTCGGGGGCTTCTCTCAGGACCCTTGCACCCTCCCCTGTGGAGCCGGCCCCAGACTCACAACCGGCCGAGGCGTGGCAGGCTGACCGCGGAAGGATGGGCATGAAGCCTTTTCTAGCTGAAGGAGATTTACGGGCACGAGAACCTTGAGGGGCAAGCCCCACCTGTGTCTCACCCTGAACCTTACCACATACGCTTCCAACCTCTGCTGAGTGCCCTGATCGAGGAAGGAAAGCTCCCTGGAGGTGTTCGCACAGGGTTCCACACTTTGTGAGAGTCCTAGGCTTCCAGTCCCCATATGGGTGTCTGACCTGCAAAAAGCCTGGTTGGCAGCAAGCCAGGATCGACGCACTCTCACAGGGCTCAAACCCTGGTTGATCTGGCCCGCCTTCGTGCCCAGACGGACTTTCAGGAGGCTTTGTAGACGTGCCTTCTCTATGCTTCTCAGTAAATCCTCTCCGGAGTCACTCCTTGAGGGCCCCACCAAGTCCCTTGCGGACTCTTCCGAGTCCGGTCCCAGAACCTTCACTGGGGAGCTTTCCATGCCCCTGGACAGATCCTTCGGGGCTCTCCCCAGGATGTGCCCCAGGTTTGTGCCTGGGTCCTTCTCTAGCTGGAACGTCACCCTCTGTACATCCTTGCTGCTTTCACCCCGAGACAGAGAAGACCGTAAGGGTCTGTCTTTGCCCTTTGCCTGACACGGCTCTGTGAATGTGTCCTGGAGCTGCATCTGTTCCAGAGACCTTTGGATCCTTCCCAGGTCGCAGCGGTGTTGAACGAGCCACTTTTGGACGTGCTGCTCCAGTTGCTTCCGGAGCTCAGAGATGATTGGGAAGTTCTCAGGAAGAATGGAGGTCAAGCTCTCCTGGGAAAGGTCAGGTGTGAAGCCGAACAGGTCCTGAGATCTTTGGGCCCCAGAGGGCCAAGCTCCCCCACTTTCTAGCTGCTTCCTCCACAAGGGCCACTCTGGGTGTCGGGTTTCAGTTGGGACCAGAGCTTGTTGCTTATTCTGAGACACAGGATGAGATACTTCGTAGTCCGTAAACCAGGGTGGAGAGGGAGGTAGTAGGAGTGAGAAAGAGGATTGGAGATGGACCTGGCTTTGGGCCTGAGCCGCGGGCAAGGGCTGAAATTGGGGCCTAAATGGAATCAAGGCCTTGGATTGGGGCTCCAGATGGGACGGCGGCTGGACCTGAGAAAGCAGTGAGGATATCATAGCCTGTACTTGAACTCCGCAGGAATGTGAGATTCTCTCGAATAAGAAGAAAGGAGGCTGTAATGCGGAAGAGCACTCTGAGACCCAGGCAGTAGCCACCAGGGATTCGCTGTGCAGGGCAGGAAGACCCCAGAAAAGCTGGCCATATTTCTTCTGAAAATAGTCCCCAAAGATCTTGGGATCTGAGAACTTTGGAGGACCAGGCAGCTGTTCTGCTTTGTCTTCCAAGAGCCAGAAGGGTTGGGGGCTTGTGGTGTCCTGCTCAGCGCCCAGAGACTTTAGCACATGCCGCAGAGCACTCAAGTGGTGCTCCGGGCTCATTTGCTCTGGAGAGGAGCCATCTTTTTCCTTTTCCTCCCAAATCTTGATCTTCACTGTCTGTGAGACTTGTATCTTAAAGAGCTTCTGGTCATCAGAGCTGAACAAAAAGAGGCTGCCAACCTCCAGCTGCCTGTTTATGAGGTCTCTCCTGAACGAGGCCTCGGGTGAGTGGCGGAGAGATATTCTTGCCAGGACTTACAAACTGATAAGATGGAGAGGCACCGGGTTATGGCAGCCACCTGCCACCAGGAGAGGGCAGAGCGGGGACTGCTTGAGCGACCGAGGTCTGAGATGGCCATGATGGGTGAAGCCGACACACACGTGCGTGTGTCACAGTGAGAGAGAGTCAGGATGGGGTCCGGCAGGCATGGAGTAGTGAAGCCTTCCAGAGGGTGAAGGCAGAGGGTAGTGTCGGGGGGCTGTGGCGGGGGAAGGGAAAGCGCACGTGGCCTGGGTGAGCAGCATTCTAGGGGAGGCAAAGGCTCTGGGGGTGGGGCGGCCGTCGGGGATGAGTGTGAACCACCAGAGACTGGGGTGATCAGGGCTGGCGGAGGGCTGGAGGCCAGAGGCAGAGGACACTCAGTTCCTGGAGCCGGGGAGGCCGAGGCAGGTGGGATGAGAACAGCGTCGTCCACGTGCTCCCCGCGTGGCCAGGGGGCTTCAGCGGCTCCTTTTTCGCACACCTCACCTGGGGGGTCTCGGCGTGAGAGTCGATGAAAGCCGGCCTTGTCAGGGGGCATCCCCAGGTAGCTGCAGGAGACACGAGGCACAAGCTGTAGCTAGAAGCAGGAGTGCCCGAGGGTAGGGACGGGCTCGGGCAGGCCCCTTCCCTGCCTGACACCCTGCCTTTCTAGTTCCTGGCTGCCACTCGTCTTGGGGATGGACGTACACACCCATCTGCATCGTCTCCCCTCCCAGGCCAGCTCCAGACTTCCCTGTGGTCCCCTCCTAGCCTCTGGCGGGAAGGGCGCAGGAGACAATGCCTCACCTCTGCGGAAGGGAGACCAGGTCCTTGACTCCCTCCAGTTCCCCCAGGCGGTTTCCACGGGCTAGAAATCAGGCGATGACAGGGTTATGGAGGGGATGGAGAGTTCACGGAAGCTGAGGAGACGTCCCTTGAGGGGAGACCTGGGGACTGGCCTCTGCAGCTCAAGCATCCACGTCCAAGGCCACATGGCACTGGCAGCAAGAGCAAGGTGCAGGGTGGATGGTGCTTTGCCATTTTGAGTGAGTCCACCCCCCTCCCTCCACGGTCCTCCCAACGGCTGTACGGGCGGGAAGGGGAGAAAGGGCAGGGGTCGTCTCGAAGGTGAAGCAGCCTCAGCGGAGTTGCCCACGGGAACCCGGAGGACCCCCTCCAGGTCCAGGCCGTCCCTGGTCTTCTGTCCTCTGGCACCACCCCTCACGGGTGACATCCATCCCCGACCAGGCGTGGCTTCATTCCAGCCTCAAATCTGAGAGGGATCCAGGTTCTGACTTCTTTCACAGGACCCTCCCCATTAGGCCTCTGCGATTGACTTCCTCAGAGACGGGAGACTCACCCCTCAGATGCCGGCTGGCCAGGCCGCTTTAATTCTCGGGGCCCCGGGCAGAAAGGCCGAGCCTTACCTTTCAGAGCGCGATTCTTCTTCCTGCTCCTGAGCCTTCCCCTGGTCCCCGCTGGACTCTGAGGGACAAGAAAGTGCCGGGGACTGGGAACGGTTCCCACTTTCCTCTCCCTCGACAAGTCGCAGACATTAAGAGCTCAGAAGGGCATACTCTTCTATATCTTGCTAATGGAGCACTGTCCTTTCCTTTTATTTACTCTTAAAAGTGGATAGAAAACATTTTCTGCTTTTCTTCTTGTAAAACACAAAGAGGGCTTTTCTACGTGAGATTCACCATGGATGGCTTCAGTTCCTGTTCCTCTGCTCAAGAATCACAGACTCTGACCTACAGGCACTTCTGAGCTATCGGGTGGGATTCTACTTCCTGAAGAGGCCAGTGTCTCTTCTGATGGTGACTCCAGTCTCTCATCAGGGCCTCTCAGGGGCTCAGCACAGCCCTCAGGTCAGCCTGACACAGATATAAGGCTGAGCCTCGAGGCCCCCGCCACAGGAAATTGACTGAAGAAGCTGGGCTGGAAGGCCCGTCTCCCCACTGAGATCTCATAAACTAGCCCTCCGTCCCTGCATCCTGGTGCTGGATTTGCCCTGAAGCCTCCCACACCCCCACACAGAGGGTCTGAGAGTTTCAACGGAAACCCCAGTGCCCACTCTCGCCCCTGCCCCACCTGCCTGTCCCTGGAAGGATGATGTTCTGTTCTCTCCTGAGATGTCTTAAGTCAGAAACTTCTACGCTGGATTTGGAAAAGGGACACCAGTAACAGAGGGAAAAGAGAGAATCATTCTCTGTGGCGTCTGGCCTGAGGGTTCCTTACCTTCCTGACGTTTCTCTCTTTCCGAGGTGGTGGTAAGGAAGGATCACTTCCAAGGCAGGGGAGTATGAGGAGGAGGAGCCCCAGCCCGCTGGGAAGGGTTAGGAGGAGATCCATCACCCAGGGGGCGGGGCTGAGGCTCAGCCATGTGGCACCAATGCTTTTCAGAGGAAAGTGAAAACTCTCCATCTTCTGAATACCAGTGCTGCCTTCAGGCAACTGAATCCTAGGCATAGGCTTCCGGACTAGAACTCCGGAGGCTGCCTCGTCACAAACGGCCACTGGGTGTGGGGGGGGGGACTAAGTGGGCGGAGACTGAGCCACGGCCCCTCCCTCACCCGGCAGGTCCCTCATCCTCCTGAGTCTTCCAGACCACGCCTTCCAACTCCACTTTCTCATCTCTCAGAAACAAACCTCAGTTCATATTCCTTCTCCCTGGAACCCAGATACGGGTTCCATTATGGTTTTTTAGTAGAATTGTATTTGTTAAAGTTTCGGTCCCATTTTCAGTCAGAGATACCTGTGCAAATAAAATAATTATTCACGATTTGTCATTCCAGTGATGAGTTCCTCCTATCTGTTGTTGGCGGACGGTCTTGCCTGTATGTTGATGGGTACAGTAGGTCACCTACATACAAGTGAGTTCTGTTTACTCACCTTTCTTCCGGTTTGTCACGATCTCCCATCTTGATTTTCTTTAACTCAGACCTCCAGGATGTTGAGATCTTATAACTCTATAATTTGCCTCATTTATTTCATACGTGATGAAAGCAGTCCTTTCCTCCTTTATAATAATTATTGTTCCTCTTGTGTTCACGTCAGAACAAGATGAAGTCGTAATTTTGGCGAAGCTTATTTTGTTGCTGGATACTCCAGAGTAACTTGCAAGGGATAGTAGGGAACCCTTACAAAAATAAAGGGGCTTACACAATAAAGTTCTTCAACTCCATGTTGAAAGAGTAGAATGAGGTTGACTAGCTGTATTAAGGTAGATTATTACCTGAGACAACGAATGGCCTTTTCTGAGTATTTACTGACTTATTACATTCATGAGTAAAATAATTCTTTGTCTTTGAAAGAAAAAAAATGTGGATTTGTGGCCCCCTAATATTTATGGGTTGATGTTCACTAACTGGTAGATATATGCTCAGTTGTATCTTATATAGCTTCTTTTTTTTAAGGGAGGGGTTTCTCTGAACTCATGATAATTATCTGCCTATGAAGATACTGTCACAATAATACATATGTCTGATAGTATTTAGAAAAAGAGGTAAACTCCTTTCAAGGATTTTTCCCAAACTGGCATTGTTTCTTGATACCCGCTTCATGAATCAGGACTTTTTCTCTATCAGAGAATGTCTGTCACTGGAACAAGCTCATCACACTGCCTGACTGGCATCAGATACAGCTTCATCTCTTAAGAGGTGACTGATTATTCCTGAAAACAGATCCTTATGGTTGCCCAGGGCTTTTGCAAGTCTTAGAGTCCATTCAAGTGTATCGATTAGAAGAGGAAGTAAAAGGTGAGGAAAGATAATTCTTCCCCAGAATGTCAAATACTTGCCTATAGCCCAGCCACTGAGATTTCCAACCTTCCTTCCCCCAGTAGTGGCTGTAGTGGACGTCATACAGTATAGTGATCAGAAGCACAGCCCTGGGAGCCAGACTGCCTGAGTTCAGAACCTGACTCTGCCCCTTAGGAGTTGTGTGAGGTGGGGGAACTTATTTAACTTTTCTAGGTCTCAGCTTCTTCCTCTGTAAAATGGGGCTAATAATAGTACCCGATAAAATGGGATGAATAATTAAATCCAATTCACAGCATTGCCGTGTGAATTCAAGAGTTAACAAATATGACAGGTCTCGGTGGCTCAGCCTGTAATCCTAGCACTTTGGGAGGCCGAAGTGAGTGGATTGCCTGAGTCTGCGGGTTCCAGACCAGCCCGGGCAACTTGGCAAGACCACGTCTCTACAATAAATCAAAACTTGGCCGGGCATGGTAGCATGCACCTGTTGTTCTGGCTACTTGGAAGGCTGAGGTGGAAGGATCACCAAAGCCCAGCAGGTCACCACTGGGTAGCCGTGAACATGCCACTGCACTCCAGCCTGGGCCACGAAGTAAAACTTCAATTCAAAAAAAAAAAAAAAAGAGTTAACCAATGTGAAGTGCTTATAACAGTGTTAGTCAAAAACAGCAAACAGGTAAGAGACTGCTATTATCTATATCTTTGCCAAATCAGGATTTAGTCCCTTGAATTCACCTGACTTTCCAGTGAGAAGCCAAAGTTAAATCTGTTGGAGCAGGCTTCTCTTTTATTGAGCGTATAGCACTGAGTTGCAAACAGCCCAGGACCTCTTGAATCCACATAGAAATGAATTGTTTAATAAATATTCATGTTTCTCATTTGTGGGGGCACACACCTCATCAACAAGGGTATATGCACAATGAGCATTTGTATACTTAACCCTGAGTTGTATCCCATGTCCTTAAAATTAAAAAAAAAAAAAAGTTTACAGAAATCTGGAATGTCAAAATAGGAATGTATCTTAAAAGCATGAGGTTGTTGTTTCCAAAAACCAGTGAACGAACTGACTGTATCATGGAGACTTAAGAAAATATTCTCAGTCTCTAACCTTGGAGATTTTGATTTTGCGAAGTCAGAATTGGAGTTTTAGAATCAAAGTGTCTGAAATTTTGCAAAGAATTCTGCCATGTAGCCCAGGTTGTTGAAGGTCAAATTTGTTGCTAAAGCGTCCTCAGGTTTGGGGCCAGTCTGAAACCCCAATGCCCAACTTATGATTCTAAAACTCCTTTTTCTTTTTTTTGAGTTGGAGTCTCACTCTGTCGCCCAAGCTGAAGTTCAGTGGCACACTCCTGGCAACTGCATCCTTGACCTGCTGGGCTCTGGCGATCCTTCTGCCTCAATCTTCCAAGTAACCAAAACTACAGGTGTGCACTGACACACCCAGCTAATTTATTTATTTATTGTAGAGACGAGGTCTCACCATGTTGCCCAGGCTGGTCTTGAACCAGGCAATCCTCTTACCTCAGCCTCCCAAAGTGCTGGGATTATAGACTTGAGTCACCATACCCGGTTTTTTTTTTTTGGTTGTTTTTTTCCTATGACCTGTTTCTAGTAGAAAGTCCACTTGTGCAGATGTTTGCATTCAGAGTTTGGATTTTCTTGAGCATGGCAGGGTTGTTATACAGAACATAGCTACTGAGAGAAGATTACAGTTATTCTTTCCTTGTTTCTTCTACCCAAAATCTTTCTGCATCCTCTCAACTCAGATTGTTTCTTCTTTCCAACGTTTCACATAAAATCATTCCTTCATAGTCCATATGATTTCATTTAAAATTATTGAATTTTGAATGTTTCTCTATAATTTTGGTAATGCAAATTTTAGCATGGGAAGGAATATTAAAGATTCATTAACTCCACTTCTTATTCTACAAATGATGAACCTTGTGCAAGGCCATAGTGATACCAAATCACAATCAGGATCAGAATTTAGTCTGATGACTTCTAGATAGTGTTAGCTGATTTTTCACTAAAAAAAAAAACGCAGGAGCCAACATATAGCCTTTCCTTGTCCTCTCCCTATCCCATGTAACTCCCACTCCCTTTTTAATTTTTCAGCATCTTTTATTTCTATATCATAGTAGCTGTTTGTCTGTCTTTTCTCCTCCTTTTCTCCCATTTATGTTTATGTGCATTCTGTTGGTCCTGGCTTTTCTTTTGTATTGCATGATGACATCTCTTACTATTCCTTTTACTTCCTATATTATTCACTATGGATTCTCAGGAAATACTAATAGTCTGAGCAGTGGACTATCAACTCTACCAAAAGCAGACCTTGGTCAGTAGACCAAATTTTCTGTTTCACTGTGTTTTGTTTTGTTTTCTTTTTGAGGTGGAGTCTCACACTGTTGCCCAGGCTGAAGTGCAGTGGCACACTCATGGCCACTGCAGCCTCAACCTGCTGGGCTCAGGCGATCCTTCTGCCTTAGCCTACCAAGCAACTGGAACTACAGGCTCACGCTACCACGCCCAGCTAATTTTTTGATTTATTGTAGAGATGAGGTCCCACCATGTTGCCCAGGCTGGTCTCGAACCCGTGGGCTCAGGCAGTCCTCTCACCTCGGCCTCCCAAAGTGCTGGGATTATAGGTTTGAACCACTGTGCCGGGCTTGATTTACTGTATTTTCAGCTTACTTTCTAAGGCTAGAGTTTGTGGAAACGTATTTGTTACAAATAATTCAATTCACAGCATTGTTTCATGGTCAAGACTTGCAAGATCTGTTGATGTCATTCAGAGAAACAGATCTGAAAAGGTGACCATTTTTTCTTTCTCTGCTTATGTGAGAGAACTGGAGGCTCTGGGAATAAAGCAAAGCATTCACCCCCTAAAGTCACTATTCTAAACCCAACCATTAAGGACAGCACTGAACACCACAGCAGCAGAAGCCTGAGTACCCAGGAGACTGGCTCTCAACCGATGGCAAAGATCTTAGTTATGGTTGTGTCTTTGGAAAAAGTCTTAATCATAAAGATTTTCCTCAAAAAATAACCAAAGAGATTAGAAGCCTCATTGGTACCTGTAATCACCATCAAAGAGGGACTTGATTTGGAGGGCCGTCAGCATGAGGTGCATTTCATAAAGCAGAGCCTGGGAAGGAAGACAAGGAGTCGTGGGTGAGAGAAAGGCAAGGTGCTAGTTGACCAGAATATGACTAACACTTTGTGCCCTATGCCTGGGAGAAAACCAGCATCTATAGTGGAGGAAATAACTTCCAAACGTGGAACTTTCATTTGTAAATGACTCCACCTGACATAACTGGTAGCCAGTATGCCAAATGGGATAGAGATGAAG